>CAUYSK010088942.1:0-17017 GCA_963575035.1 Avahi laniger | reverse complement strand
TGATCTGAGAGACTGGCTTCTGCAAATTCAGAAATCATGTACAGAAATATTTGCACCAAACAAGGTTTAGGATAACACACCCAGCAGTAAGACATATTAACAGAAGAGGTGATAGCCCTGGGAAATCCTCACTAAGGAGTTATCCCTCTATCCTGTACACAAAACCAAAAAAGATTATTGAAAATGTTAACATTTTTTTTTTATTTTTCTCAAATAGATACTTTAGATAACCTAAAGCTGGCCCCTCCACTGGGGGCTACCTCTCTTTGGTATCATGGACACAAGTTTTCACTTCTGACAATTTTAACGAGGTGTGAGTTGTTAGAGGCATTTCATAGGGTCCCTTCCACTTCTCTGCTTTCAACTGGGTGGGGATCTGAAAGAGGCAAACTCATGCATAGTGGTTAGCACCTGATCCACTCATTTCACATGTTGTTTTACTCTATTTTCTTTGACTTATGGTTATATTACCATACCTACCTCAGGGTACCAGGAAGGGTCTCTCATGAACTACTTCTTATGGGCTTAACTTAAGTCTGCTTCTAAAGGGCTACCCTTATCCAAAGGAGGGCAAGTGACAATACCTTATCCCACTTTAGGTGGGTTCCATGTAATTTTCATTATAGATATAGGGCTTTGTTTATTTGTTGGGTTATCTCTGCCGCAAAGGAGAGTCCACTATTGCTCATACGGAGGAAAAGAGTCTGTGAACATTTTGATGACCTGTAGGATCATTGAGTCCACCGCTTGCAGCTTCTTGGAGAAATGGTTTAGCAGGTTCCCACTGGGGGTCCACTTGAAGAAATTTATGGGCAACCACAGGACATTGTGCAATAAATCCAGGTGTAGATGGTGGGAAGCAAAGATTCCCATGATGGGCACTACCATGGAGTAGTGAAACATGGTGATATCCTAAGCTGTCTGTGTAGCTGTCTGTCCATGGCCTCCATCACCAGCACACTATTATCTATTTGCTTGGCCTCTTTACCTGGACTTTGTATGCCCATCATTCCATTGCCCTCTGAGGCCTGTTTCTGCACATGTGCAGGAACTCAGCAAAGGCCCTGTCAGCTCCTGGTAGGAGCCCGTCTCAGAGTGAGTTCCTCCAGAAGGATTCTGGTCACCTCAGAAGCTCCTTTCCTTCCAGGACTCAGATGATAAAGGAAGGGACCTGGGAACCCCTTGCCTCACGAGTAGATCCAATCCAAATATCCCCATAGAAGCCCAGAGTGACATATCTTTGAATATTACCATTTCAGGGAACTCACAGAAAAGGCCAGCTTGCTGCCTAATAACCCTAGTTGATTAGCCCTCTCATGTACACAGCACTTCCAATTAGTCTTTTAATATTTCACTCTTCTATGTGGATGGAAAAATCTTTTCATCAAATGATGTCAGGACAATTGGATATCCAAATACAAAAGAATGAAATTCAACCTCTTCTTCACACCATACACAAAAAATAACTCAAAATGGATCATAGGCCTAAATGTAAAACTATAAAACTCATAGGAGAAAGTGTAGGAGGAAATCTTTGTGACTGTGAGTTAGGCAAAGATTTTTTTAGATATGACACCAAAAGCACAAGCCACAAAAGAAAAACAAATAAACTAGACTTCATCAAAGTTACAAACTTTGGTGCTTCAAAGGATGCCATCAAGAAATCGAAAAGAAAAAAAAAAAAAAAAGAAATTGAAAAGACAACTCGGAATGAGAGAAAATACCTGTGAATCATTTATCTATAAGGAACATGACTCCAGAATATATAAAAAACCTTTGTCACTCAAAAATAAAAAGACAAATAACACAATTAAAAATGGACAAAAGGTCTGTATGAAAAGACATTTCTCCAAAGAAGACAGACCTATGGTCAATAAGTACATGCAAAGATGCTCATTGTCAACATCATTAGCCATTGGAGAAATGCACATTGGACCTACAATGAGATACCACTTCATACCCACTAGAATGGCTGTAATCAAAAAAGATGGATTGTAACAACTGTTGACAAGGATGTGGAAAATTGAAACCTTCATATATTGCTGGTGGAATGTAAAATGGTACAGCCCTTTGGAAAATTTTCTGGAAGTTCCTTAAAAAGTTACATATAGAGTTATGTGATTCAGCAATTCTACTCCTAAACATATACCCCCCCAAAAATGAAAACATATGTTCACATAAAAATTTGTACATGAATGTTCATAGCTGCTGCCTTATCCATAATAGCTAAAAATTAGAAACAACCGAAATGTCCATGAATAATGAATGGATAAACAAAGTGTGGTATATTCATATACTAGAATATTATTTGGCAATAAAAAGAAATTAATCACTGATCCATGCTGCAACATGGATGAACCTAGAAAAATATTCAAAGGTTTATTGTGATGGTTGCACAACTCTGTGAATACACTACGAACCACTCAAGTATACATTCTAAGGAGGTGAAGTACCTCTCACTAAAGCTGTTAGAAAAATGTGAACAGACAGCCACATGAGTGGAAAGCCTTCAACAAGTAAAACAGTGATGAAAACACATGATAAAAATGAACTCAAAGGAACAAGAGGCAATGTAAAAAATAGAAGAAAAGGTCACATCAAACATTTTATTAGTATTCTTAGAGATAAAAGAACATATTGCATCTGTGAAACAAGACCATAATGCTATAGGAAAATAAAAGAATACCCAAAGAGCAAGAACAAGGCCAAAAATATGATTACAACCAAATCAAAGAACTCTCCCCCAAAGTGAAACAAAAAGACAAAGGGTTGTAAACTAACAGAGATAACATAATAAAATTAGAGGATCAACCCAGGAATTTCAACAATAGGATTTTCAGAAAGAAAGAGCAGAGAAAATGGTGTGAAAGAAGGCAAAATAGAAATAGCAAGAAAAATGCCTGTGGCTAAAAGACATGAGCTTTTAGACTGAAAATTTCCCCATGACACTGTGAATAACAAATTCTTTAAAAATTTATGTTAACATATCCTAAAATTTAAGAACATCAAAAAAAAAAACTTAGAGATTAAAAAACCCTTTATATATATATGTGTGTGTGTGTATATATATATATATATATAATAAGCATGACATCAGACTTTTCAGTTGTAGCACTGGAAGATATATGACAATGAATCAGTGTTTTCAAAAGTTTGAGAAAAAAATAAAAGCTTTCGGTCAAAAGTTTTATACTCAGCTCAACTATCAATATGAGAGCAAAAGACATTTTCAGATATGCTAAGACTCAGAAAAATAGCCACTCATGCACCCTTTCTTAGGAAAGTACTAGAGAATATGCATTAAAAATGAGGAAATAAACCAAGAAAAAAGGTATGTGATCCAGCAAACTGGCAGTCCACTTTAAGAAAGCAGCAAAGGGAAGGATCAGGATGAGAGCTCCACTCAGGACTAGAAATTCATACATGTCAATTGGAGCAGAAGAAAAGAAACTCAAGGATGAATCCAGTGGGGAGGTGGGGGAAATTAAATCAATAAATACCTAATGTAGGCCTTTTGATAACTTAATAGGTACTTGACAGATCTCAGGGAGCAATTGGATAGACACATGAGAAACTGCCATAAAAACGAAGGGAATTGAAGAGATGTACTAGAAAGAAAACATATCAGATGTGATGCTTGACTTGGCAGTGGTCAATGCTACATAGCTATAGTAGTATGATCATGGACTAATAATTTTATTTTTAAAATTGTGATATATTTGAAAGAATGAGGCAAGGGAAAGTTGTTAAGAGGTGTAGGATGTGAAAAGGAGTTAAATAATCTTGACAAGAAATGTTAGCTAAAGTTGAAAAACTCAAGATAGAGAAATTACATTGTTAAAGCATGATGGTAAAATCCAGAAAAAATGAAGACACTGTAGGTTGTTTAGGGAAGTTATGGGGAGATTTGTGTTAACTAACTGCTTTTTTAAAATACAAGTGTTTTTGCACTGCTTGGTTTTTTAAAACCATGGTATGTATTAATTTGGATAAATTCTTTTTATGATCCCCATTAGGAGATCATAGCACTGAAAAAACACTGTGTGGCACAGTCACGGGCTGTCAGAAATTTTACAGAGTATGGAAAAGACATGTGTGTTTTTTTTTTTCTTTTGAAGACTACCACCAAACTGAAAGTCAAACCGAAGTAGTCTAAGTTTTAATTCTGAACTATCTTGGAAAAAATCTATAACCACAAGATCTATAGACCTTTTATAGACTTTTTGCCATCCAAGGACAGTAGTTCTATCTTGCAAGAAAGACATTCCATGAGAAATAAAAATCCTCTTAATACCGACTCTCTGCGTGTAACTAGGAAAAGGCTTCCCATAAATAACCAGTGTACTTTGGAAGGAAGCCCAGGAAAAAAGAGAGGAGGGCAATGTTTATGTGCTAACCTCAAAGCCCAGACCTGCCAGGTAGAAAGGTGAGCGACACAGAGTGCAGAGTGGTCTGGGGGCAGTTCTGGAGAATCAGCTGAGGAGCAGGGCGGCGTCACGTGTTAGAGGTACTGAGGCATCGAGACAGAAACTGGCCACATCCCCTCTGAACCTTGCAAGGCTGCTATCTGAAGGACATATAATTTCCTCTTCAAATCCAATCTGGGGGACCACCCTCAATCAGCAATCATGTTCCATCATTTCAGCCCATGCCTTCATCCTAAATCCCAGCGTATGAACAATCCATCCTGTCACAGCATGAGGAATTCTGTAGCACAAACTGTACTCAGCTAAGCAGAGCACAGGGTGGTTCAGAATCTGCCTCCCTGCGAACCAATACCTTCAGCCAGTCTGTCAAGCCCTGTCGGCCAGCTCTCATGGCTCTAGAACTTGACCATGTCAATCCATTCTGCCTTGGCCAAAGAGCCAACCACTGTTCTTTCGCAGCTCCTAAACTAGGAGGGGAGCTGCTCATGCTCCTGTCCCTTTGTGCCCTGGATGCCACACTTTTTGAAGACACCTATCTACCTACCCTTGTCAGGGTCATATCTCTTCATTTTCAGGGCTTCCTGCATTCTTAGTCTCATGCACTTATCAATCTCTTTTTGTCAGAAGAGTGAGCTTCTCAGACAGGTTCCCCCTTTCCACTTTCTGGGGCTCCTGGGTCCCCCGTTATAGGCCCTCTGTTTACTGCATTACTAATACATGTCAAACCTTGCAGCATGGCCCTTATCTAAAGTGGAAAGTGGCATAATTATAACACACATGTAAGTATTCAGCTAAGCAGAGCATAGGGTTGTTGGGATCTAGCATAGAAGTTATCATTAAGAAATGGATTTTTTAAAAAGTATACCTGTTGAGGTTTGTGAATTCTCTGACAAGAGTAGATTTCATTCCCTTCCACTCACTTCAAAAGATATTTACCCAACACATTCCTTGTGTGCAGATTTTGTGTGTTGCGAATCTAATAAGGCCCTAATGTAAAAGAATTCATAAACGGTGGGGAGAGATTGGACAAGGATGAGGGGTTAAAACAGTAGAAAAAGAGTTAAAGTTAGTGGGACAAGAGATGTGCTATCTGTTGTGGTAGTCTGAGGAGGAATAGATTATATTCCGCCGAAGGAGGCATGCCTGGAGTGCATTAAATAATTCCACACAGCACTCGTGGAGCACCTGCTCTGTGCTGTGCCAGGTGCTGCATTAGTGGATGAGGAAACCAGAAGTATAAAGACAAAGTTATGCCGCAAGGATGAAAAAGTCCTGGGAGATCACAGAAGAGGAGGCAATTCTTTCTCCTGGAGGTGGGAGTAATGGTGGAGGTGTCAGGAAAAGCTTTATAGAGGATACTGGGTTTTGAACTTGGACCTTAAAAACAAGTGGAATACTGACTGGCAGAAATGCTGAACTAGAGCGTGGGAGGCATATGTAACAGCAGAGCAAACACACAGTAGTGGGAACTCCAAGGTCTGATAGGGAATATTCCAGATTATCTGGAGTATTGGATGATTGTGGAAAATAGGGGCAAAGCTGCAAAGGCAGAGGACAGATTGTGGAGAAGCTGTAAAAACGGAACATCCATTTAGTTTTGTTGGAAAATGAGGGGCCAATGCAAGAAAAAATTTTAATTTAGTGATCGCCATTGTGTTTTGGAAAGATGAGCCTGGAATTGGTGTACAGAGGATGCTTGAAAGTGAGAATAATATTACGGAGGCTGTTTCTTGCTTCAGGAGAGAAGTAATGCAAGTCTGAACTAGGGAGTGCCATGAGGAATGGAAAGATGGGGGTAGGCATTGAAGAGGCTGCATCTACTTATGTTGGTTGAGCCTGGGAGAGTTGGGAGAGGAGAAACTTCTCAATCGGGGTGGTCCTGGAGCCCGAGCAAATCATGCCAGGCATTCTTGTTACAGATGCAAGGAACATGGTGAGACTTGGGCTTGAAAGACAGGTTGTGCTTCATGATTATTGACACAGGACTGAATGTTGCATGTGCAAGCACACGCACGCGCCACACACAGGCAGTCATAAATCATGCTTTTGGAACACAGTCATTTTAGTATTGGGCACACGTGCTGTCATATTTCATCCAAATATGGCAAAAATGTCTCTAAAGAACCATCACATATGGGAACAGCCTTTGCTGCCTTCTGAGAGGCTGAAGAAGCTGGTTGAGAACACAGGCTGTGGAGCCAAGGAGCCCGGGTTCAAACCCAAGCTCAGCCATTTACAAATAACTGCATAACTTTAGACAAATCACTTAGCCTCTTTGTGTCCTGATTTCTATGTCAGCGAAATGGAGCTGCTAATACCAAACGCATTAGCTTTTGTGAGGATTAAATGAGCTATTAATGTGAAATGGTTAGAATAATACTCACCACATAGTAGGTGCTCAGTAAATGCTGGCCATTATTGTTGCTGTTATTCTGTGGTAAAAATGTCAATGATGACATACTTAGCAACTGTCGCATATTTTCAGGGAGAGAAGCAGAACATTCCAGAACAAGTCTTAGTAGAACAATATAATGACATTCTTTAAAATGTCACTCAAAAATTGAGACCTTTTGTGTGAATGATAGCCCATTTCCTACGTTTCTGATGCAGTAAGTCACACTCAAAACTATAGACAAGTTTAGAGGGACGTGTATGTGGTAAACTTTGTGGAAGCTTCCATCGATTAAGCTGGCCTTAAGATCTGAAGGATACTTCAGCCTTTGGAAATGGCACCATATAGATTTCTTGTCAATTGTTATCTGTTTTGCATAGTTTCACATGTGACAAAAATATTGTTTTCAGCATCCAAAGCTGTTTATTAAACACTTTCTTTCATTTTCAAAATATGTTAGACAAAATGTAGTGCCAAAAAAAATTGCACTTAATGCAAACTGGGAACACTGACAAATTTCCCCCCCAGTTCGTTTTATACTGATCCATTATGGCAAGGCCTATTGGCCTGGCAGTTTTGTAATTCTGGAGCACCATGATTTTGAACCAGATGCTGGTCTTGTTGGCTCCATTAGAGGCTTTGCATGGAACGTGTCCTTTGTGTGTTTCCTTCTTTATTTCGCTCAGTCCCTGACTCTGTGTCTCTTCCTTACTCCCTTTCTTTACCTCATTTCACCACCTCAATTTGCTCATTATTTCCAAATAGTTTGAAAATTCTAATTCGATAAATACGGCAATTTCTAGCTGCCTGCTCAAGACCTTTCTAAACTGCAGCCCATGTGTCCAGGTGAGTGACGAAGAGGCTCTGGCATCCCACAAAGGATGAAGCACAGGGTCGCAGTGGGTAGGAATGCTGCCTCTCTTTTCTTTTTGGTACCCTACAAATGTTCTCAATTTGGCATTTCACTAATGTCTCTGTTTTCTTACCTCCATTTTTTATCTGTTTCTCTATTTTTTTCATGTATCTCCTTTTTCAAAATAGAAGACATGTTTTCTTAGGTATTCTAGCTATGTATGTTACAGTTGTTATTAATATAGTGATGATGTTGATGATCATATTACTGCAATATACCTTATATTTCGAACTTTTTGATTCATGATAGGTAAGCTGACATACCATACCGAGAATGATACTCCCCAGGAAAAAAAAAATTCCTATGGAAATGTCACCTGGCTATCCTAACCATTCCTTTCCTGACCATCGCTTATAAAACACACTTGTAAAGATTCACGAGTAAATATCTGAAGGATCTCCTTGATTTTGCAGTACAACTTTCATATGATAATATCCCATTTGTCAGAGCTAACATAGATTAAAACTTTTTAAAGCTTTATTAATAAAATCAATAGTAACATAAAATAGATTTTTGAACAAATCAAGATTGTCGATGTCATGGAAAGTGCAGATTATTAGACTCTTCTGACATACAAACGTGGTGAATAACATTTAACAACTGATTGGTTTAAATTTTAAAAAATGAGGTAATCATATTTAAATAGGAGAAATGGCTGGCCTCGAGATATAAATCGGAGAAGGATTGGTGTGGATGGGGGTTGAAGCTGTGAGAATGGGTGAAATCATCCAGTTAAAGTAAGTCCAGGCAGAAGAGAAGAGACATGGGGACAGAACCTAGAAGACAGCAACACTAAGGGGTGGAAAGAAGAGCCGGTGAGGGGGGCTCGGTGGAGCAGAGGCAGGAAGAAGCAGAGAGGACCGTGGGGAGAGTGGGTGCCACAAAAGGCACAAGCCTGTTACCGTCTTTATGTCTCTTTCAACATCCAGTGATGAGAAGTTACAAAACAAATAAACTCTTAAAAACAATTAAAACTGGCTATTGCCCTGTAAACTAAAGATAAGAAAGAAAAATTTTCACTGACTTCCATTTAATATATTGAAGGATGGACTGAGAAGTGGAGGAGGAGAATTGCGAGACGGCTGCCAAGATTCCCGTCAGTGGTGAAGACGCCCTGCATAATCACCTACCTCGAGTGCAGTGGGACCTGGGAGGATGACGGGTTTTACTTCTGCAAAGCTATTAAAAATTTTTTGATAAAATATCTTTAAGGATAATTGTCTATTTTTAAAATTTTTTTATTTTTAATTTTTATGGATGCATAATAGTTGCACATATTTATGGAGTACATGTAATATTTTGATAAAAACATATAATGTGTAAGAATGAAATCAGTGTAATTGGAATATACATTACCTTAAACGTTTATCATTTTTTTGTGTTAGAAACATTCAATACTTTAGCTATTTTGAAATACACAATAAGTTATTGTTACCTATAGTCACCCTATTATGCTACCAAACACTACATCTTATTCCTTCTATCTAACTGTATTTTTGTACCCATTAATCATCCCCTCTATATTCCTCCCACCCCTTCCCACTACCCTTCCCAGCCTCAGGTGACCATCATTCTACTCTCTATCTCCATGAAATCACCATTTTTAGGATCTACCTATGAGTGACAAAATGTGATATTTGTCTTTCTGTCCCTGGCAATAATTAAGTCTATTGTCAATGAATGTTACATCTGATTTATACGAGTGAGTTAACATAATTTTTATAGAGAAAAAAATCTTGAAGTATAATATACAATTATCCTAGCTTACGATATGCCAAGAATAACAAGTAAAGGGATTCAGTAAGTCTGGAGTAGGGTCCAGAAAGCTGTATTGCTATAAAACTCCATAAGTCAGGCTGACGTACACCCCCAATTGAAAGCAACTGGACTAGAAGATGTCACATTAAAATTAAAAGAGCAAGGTTTCAGTCAAGTAAAATTTGAAACAGTAACTGAAAATATTATTGATAACACCGTGGTTGCCTGATATCATCAGGTCGTCAGGCAAAGCACAACCAGGATGCTGATAAATAAAGGACAACCTGATGCAACTATTAATATTTCTTGGGTTTTTGATCAGTGTTATCCCTGAGGGTTAAAATATACTGTATTGTGACAAATACAAGGGGTTTCCCATAAAACATATGATTTCTGATAAAATTTTACCCATACAAAATTAACCTAGGGATGGTCGAGTGTCTCTTTTCATTTGACATCTTTTCCCATGCAGCTTGTCAAACAAATCTAGCTATTTCCAGCATCCCTTTTTTTATAAAAGTGAAAGAAACAATATTTGCAATTTTCCAAGGGCCATTTGAAAAATCTCAAAGATAGTTTATGTACAAAAGATAGCTTGAAAATTTGGGGGGTTTTTTCCTCTATTTAGGATCTAATTTTTGGAAGGTTAAAAAAAAAAAAGAAATTGCCAGAGGAAATTTGGACCATTGGTTAAGATAGAATCATAGGAAACAGAAACAACCTCTTGGTTGCCTCAGAAACAACACTTAGTTGTCTATTTAATCATAGTGACAATAAAATATATATAAAAAATAAACATAGATGGTAACGAGATTGAGAAGAACCTTAGCTCTTTCAAAAGTGAGAGTGAGGAACGTTTGTTCTTTGTCTCTCCTCCCCCAAATAATTAAGGATTCAGGTAGAGGAAACTGTTGGGAGGTTGGATCAGGGGAGTGAAAACCAAGAGCACTGGGAGCAGATGGATGACCACAAGGGCTTGGAGTCTGGGCAGTGACCCAGCATGACAGGGACGTGCGGTTGAGTAGGATTAACTGGACGCAAATGTCGTAGAACTCTGGTGTCGAGTTGCTCTAGTACGAGAGTGGACTGTGGAATCAGGGTGTTGGATATTTGAGAACCTGGATAGTTGGGACCAACTCAGAGCATTCCTGAAATAGACCAAAGTTTAGAGAGGCTGTGTTATTAAAACTTACTATGTTGATATGAGAAAACTTAATTTGCAATTTTCTATACATTATTTTTCCTTAGGACCACTTAAATCTGTTTAAAAAACTTTGTCCTAACTTACGCCATTTGTTTTTAAAATACATGTTTGTATATTTTTGTAGGAATGTCTGAGGATTTATCTTATCGATTTTTTTCTGTTCTGATTAAGTTAAATACGTAACAAAAGTGAGAAAAAGAATTTCTTTTTGAAGAGTACTCAAAGAGAAGAAAATATACTCTTTAGAATACAAAGAAGCTCTTTTCACAATATCAACCTGATAACTTTGGACAGAAAATGTTGTGATTTTGGCTCTTAAACTCAGCGAATCAGGCTGCAACTGTATCCTGCCAAAATATCAAGAACAAAATGAAAAAAAAATCGTCATCATTGCTGGATGTTCCACAGATTGGAATGTTTGGCATTAGATGTTTGGAACATCTGCACAACTGATTGAATTCTTCATCTGGATATTTTGGCATTATGACACCATCAGCTTTGGAATTCTTTCTTTTTCGGGGTTAACTTGGGCAGAAAACACACACACGATTCAGTGCTTAATGTGTGAAAGACAAGGGAGCTGTAGCCTTATTTCTTTTCCTACTGACTGCTATGATCTGAACATTTGTGTCACCACAAAATTTATATGTTGAAATTCTAACCCCCAAGGTGATGATGGTATCAGGAGGTGGGGCCTTTAGTAATGAGTTCAGAGCCTTCATCAATGTGATTAATGCCCTTATAAAAGAGGCCCCAGAGAGATCACTTACCCTTCTGCCGTGTGAGGACACAGTGAAAAGACACCTGTCTAACAAATGGGCCCTCACCAGATCCCACATTTACCAGTACCTTGATCTAAGACTTCCCAGCCTCTAGAACTGTGAGAAATAAATTTCTATTGTTTATAAGCCACCCGATCTATGATATTTTGTTGGAGCAGCCCAAACAGACTAAATCAACCACAAAACAATCTTTTTCAGAAGTTAGGCAAAGGCTGATAAATACACTTTCATATTTCTCTAAATGAAAAAATATCCAAATCATCCCATTTCCTCCTCACCTTTCCTTCATCTTCTCACTTTAATCCTTCCATATCATCTTGGTGATATGGACCCAGATTGTTGGAGAGCGGGAGGAGGAGAGAGTTGGGAATACACGACACTGGACCATCCCAAATGTGACACGTCTGTCCACAGTGGAAGAAGAGAATTTTGTGACTATGACAGAGAAGGTTGGGGCAAAGACCCTAAGGAGGGAACAGCTTAGCATGTATATAACTTGAAAATAAATTTTGTCATTGAATGTAAATCCATTTTAAGGTATGCCATTAGGGATATGGCAGGAAAGAAACTATTTTCTTCTTTATTCTTAATCTCTCAGGTTATTTTCAAAAATTAAAATGAACCCTCCCAAGGCCCCATAGTAAAGAAATAAACTTACAAGAGCAAAGAGGACAGATAGGGAATAAGCATTGAACAAGGTCTAAAGACATATCTGGAAGATTGAAGAGGGTGGAAACCCAATGACATTTAAAACAGAGGGAAGAAAGAGGTGGTAGGTAGGGGTAGCAGCACAGGGGAGCCCTGGACAGGTACTGTGACCATGCCGGTCAGCACCCCGGATTCCCTTTCTGTCCTCCTGCCTTCATGAACAAGCACTTGGCGATTCACGAAGGCTCCGAACTCATTACCAAAGGCCCCACCTCTTGATACAAGTACCTGGTAGGTTGGGGCAAATAACAGGACCTTGAAACTCTGACCAAAAAGGACTTTAAGGAAATGATTGTGCATGGGTGGGAAGCGCTTCAGAATGTTTGGTCATCAAGCAAAGAGAATATGGCTAAGCTAGAGAAAAGCATGTGGTTGAAGACAAGGATTTTTATTGTGGTGGTGGTGAATGATTTTAAAACAGGATGACGTGAGGATGTTTAAATGCTGATGACAAAATGTCCATGGTAAGGAGCTTCCTAACCAGTGTTCCTACTTCCAGATTTCCCTCTGTCTGAATTATTTGCTTTGGTTAATTTTAACTAATTTTTCTAAAACTCAGCTCAGAGCACAGTGGACTATCTCTTACAGCTCCCCAGTGTGTATCCTAATCTGCTGTTTTCACACCTCTACTCATGCCCTTCCCAGTATTTTAAATATTCTTTTCACATTTCTACCTTCAAAAATACCAGTGAACTTTAGACTACATTTCAAATGCAACCTTCTCTTACATTTTCCTTGAGGGCAAGCACTTGACAGTATTTTGTATTTGTTTTTATTCCACACTCTTGCCACGCAATAGAATTTAGTGTTGATTCTTTCTCCCCCAAACGTTGCCACTCTTCCCAAGGCCATTTGTAGAACCGTCATCCACTTTCTTACTTCCCACTCACCACGACTGGCTGCTGCACCCAACATACCACTGAAAACACTATGTGGAAGATCTCCCACAAGTTTTTTATAGCTAATCCAGAGAACACCTCTAAGGCCTGATTCTGTGTCAGACTTCAGCAGGATTTGACTTTCTACACCCCTAACTTGCTTGAACGTTCTTTTCTCTTGACTTCAATAACACTTCATTTTTCCGGCTTTCCTCTGACCTCTCAGCTTGGTTTCAGTCTACTTTTCAGGATTCCCCCCGCCCCACCCCTCCCTTGAATGTCAGACTCAGCACTCCAGCCTAGCTGTCCTCCTCTTCTCGCTCTGCCTGCTCCCCCGCCCGGGCGCGCTCTCCCATGTCCACATTGCCAAGTCCGTCTGTCTCTCCTGAGCACCACGTCCATCCCCTCCCCGGCCAAAATATGTTTGAGATTTAAACAAATCAAGAAAGTAAATAAAATAGAAAATAGTCTTCAAATTAAGAATTTGGAGTACATCTAAAAGCAGATTTTGACAGAAGTGGTCTTCCATGTGTAAATTTCATTAAAATATTTTGATATGATTGTTTAGATAACTTGTTACTTTGCATTTATAATCTTAGAATATGTCTTTTGGGATGACTTTCAGAGAGTCCATTTGAGTTTTTATAATGCATTACTATCTGATATTGGCAAAGAGAAATTAAAATTTTCTGCACTAAGGAAAGAACCTTTACAATCTCCCTGACTAGAAACTTTGGACAGATCTGGACAAATCAGATTGATTCTTACCAGGGTTAAGAAGATTGCCTGGTTCCCCTCTCTAATGTCAATGATAATTTATAGCAGTTTTGCTTCCAGCTCAGTTGGTGACTGGGGGAAGAAAAGCATTGTGTCAGAGCAGGGCCCGTTGGATTTAGCATATAATAACTTCAAGAGAAGATCATTACAATTATGTATAATCAGAACAATTTTCCATAGCATGTGAATTGCCAAGGGAGTGGAGCAGGGATAGAAGAGAAAAACGGTGGCAAGATAGTCATTTTTATAAGAATGAACATAGGCCCCATAGGAGCACACGTCTTTGTTTTGTCCTATATGTGACTCACAAGCCTAGAATAGTTCCTGGCACATAGTAGGTGCTCAGTATTTTTTCAATGAAACTTTATTTTCAGTATATTTTGACTTCAATTTTACAGAATAATATCCCCTGTACTAGCTCATTTTCTGTGAAGTAGAAAGGGAAGATTTTATTAACCCAATTTATATATGAGAACATGAATAGACAATTACGTGGTTCCAAAGTATCAGAGCCGGCGGGAGAGCCATGACCTTGGCTCTGCATTGCAAAGAAAAAGGAAATGTAGTGCTTTCTTTGCCTTTGCCTGTTGGGTCTTAGAGAGACTGTATTTTTGTTGTTTGTTTGCTTTCTACTTTGGAATCTGGAATTATAAGAGTAAACTTGTTATTGTACTAATTGGCTAGCTCAGGGTGAGTAGCTGAATGAACGAATGATAAAAAATATTTTGTTAGGTTGTAATGAAGAATAAAATTTTAGGTTTCCAGGCTAAACAAGTGTTAGTTCTGTGTATTTTACATTTTTTTCTGAAATTGCTAGCTGTCCAAACTTTAAATTAAACTTCTAGGCCAGAGGCTGAGGTTGAAATTTCTCTGTAAAGTGCCAGATAGCAAATATTTTGGGCTTTATAAACCATATGGTCTCTGATGCAGCGACCCAACTCTGCCACTGTAGCACAAAAGCAGTCTGGATAATACATAAACAAATGAGTATGGCTGTGTTCTAATAAAACTTTATTTACAGATCTTGAAGCTCATATTTCATATAATTTTTATGTGTCAAAAAATTTCATTCTTCTTTTTTTCAACCATTTAAAAATGTAAAAACCATTTTTAACTCATACATGATGGGCTGGATTTGGCCCATGGGCTGTCGTTTGCCCACCGCTGCTAATACCTTTGTAAGCAAAAACACCCCTGCTAACCACCCCTTGTAGATGATATTATCAAAGCAAGCTTCTCTGAGCACAACTCTGACAATATAATTCCTTTGTTAAAACTCCCACTGGCTTCATACAAACTATGGAACAAAGTGGAAACCAGTTGACGTGAATACAACACTGTCCCTGACCAAGGCCATAGCTGCATTTCCAGCTATATTCTCCCTCAGCTTCCTAGATCTGACTAACTGGGTTCTCCCTGAACAGGTCTGTTCTTTCTCACTTCCATTCCTTTACATACTCTATTGTGTTCACCTGAAATGCCTTCTCTACCCTCATTATTATTTCTTTCTGTCGAAATTCTTCCCTTCTTTCTACCTTAATCTCTAAGTCTTCCCTAACCCACCACCTCTCTGCAGCCAGACTTAACCTTTTATTTAGTGTTTCTTTTGCAGTTATTTTTTTCTGGTGTTTAATGGATTCTGTCATGTATTAATAATTATGTATATGATCTCCTGCCTTACAAAGTTATTAACTATTGAGGTCAGAACCTGCACGTTGTATTTTTGGTAGGGTTCCACAGTAGAGTTCCACGCTAGGATTCAATGATAGGGTCCAATGAACATCTGAGGAATGTAAATGGATAACCTGAAAAGGATCAAAATGGAATCACTTTGTATTTGCCAAGTTCTTTTTGTAATAAGAAAATAAGTAACTTAATTTCATAGTATCTTCTAAAATACACTTGTTGATAACAGGAGAGAAAGAAAAATTATTTCCTTTAAATTGAGTTATTTTCCATTTTATGAAAAAAGATTAAATTAATTTACTGAAGCTTAATTACCTTTTCAATTGGCCTCAAATGAAAGGCTCCCAATTAGCTGTAAATTGAGTGAGAGCGAAGGAATCTTCTGGTTGAAACAGACTCACGGGAACTTAGTAACAGCTAGAAGCAAATCAGCCACACCTGTTTGTGGGCCAAGACAGAGAAACAGCTCTAGCTGAGCAGGCAGGAGAAAGCAATTTGAACTTGGAAATGAAGACCGAGAAGACAGAAACATCAGTTAAAGCAAAAAGAGAGAGGGACTAGACCGTGAAGGAAGAGGTGTGCTGTGGTGAATCTTCTCTGGTTTTCTTGGAATTCATTTTATCTCTATTTATTAATATAAGACTCCATGTCATGTTTTTCTTATCCTTTCTGGAACTATTAAGACCTTTCCAACTATCACAAATAGTTACTCATTGTTAAAACCCACCTCATTGTTAAAAATAGGCTTTCTTTGTGATGAGGACAGCAAGCAGCAATAAGAGATTGGAAAAACCAAATTGTTTTTGTGTTCTCACAGTCACTTAGCACTCAATGCTTCACTCGTGATACTAGCTGTATGGGGTTTCTTTACCCACACACCAGGCAATTCTCTAGCTGACCCCAACAGAGTGTCCTTTAATGTAATCCAGTTCCAACATTGTCCACTTGCGGTTAGAGTCAGCTCACACAGGTTAAGGGCTCAGTCCCACAAGACTACCCTCCACATCAGATGCCAATTGTAAGTCGGACCTCCAGAATTTCTGACCAACCAGCTATAAATAAGGGATTTCCACAACCTCTTTCTCAGGTTCAATCATTTGCTAGAATGGCTCGCAGAACTTAGGGATATAACTTACATTTACTCATTTAACATTAAAGAATATAACAAAAGGGCCAGGCGTGGTGGCTCACGCCTGTAAACCTAGCGCTCTGGGAGGCCGAGGTGGGCGGATCGTTTGAGCTAAGGAGTTCGAGACCAGCCTGAGCAAGAGCGAGACCCCGTCTCTACTAAAAATGAAAAGAAATTAGATGGACAACTAAAAATATATAGAAAAAAATTAGTCGGGCATGATGGCGCATGCCTGTAGTCCCAGCTACTCGGGAGGCTGAGGCAGGAGGATCACTTGAGCCCAGGAGTTTGAGGTTGCTGTGAGCTAGGCTGACGCCACGGCACTCTACTCAGGGCAGTAGAGTGAGACTCTGTCTCAAAAAA
>CAUYSK010088941.1:0-24782 GCA_963575035.1 Avahi laniger | reverse complement strand
ACTTTCCTGGACTAAACTTAGGCCCATCATCCAAAGTGAGGCACCACAAGAGCAGAAGAACGGGATCCATTTGTACTCGCCATCAAATTGGTACTAACTGATCAACACTAGGGTGATCACATGGCAGAAATACTCTTCAGGGATTAGGGGCATGGGGGGGCAAATCTACAACTAAAGGACACGGGGAGCACTAAAGGGAGGGAAGGGCACACTTTTAACCTGCATGTGGGTGAGGCAAAGACATAAAGTGTAACTAGAATGTTTGTACCCTCACAATACCTTGGAATAAAAAAAAAAAAAAAAGCAATGTGTCATGAATCTTGATGAACAAAGGTAATGGCGGTGTCAAGGCAGGATGAAGGGGAAAAGTGAGGGATAACCTAAAATAGATTTTACAACAAATGAAAAGTCAATTCTGTGTCATCCTGGGTTGTTTAGCTTCACTCTCAGTGTGAGGACTCAACTAGGTAAATAAAGCTGAGTAGTACGGAGGGCAAGAAGACCCAAGCCTTGGGGCTGGGCTGATGGGGAGGTGGATGAGGAGCCTCTTCTCACTTTATCTCCTTATCCCCTACACCCCTTTAATGAGAGTTTCCACGCTGGTGGTAGTTCAGAATTTTTCAGGCTGCCTAGATGATGGGCCATCTGTGCTAATTAGCCCTGCCTAATGACTAGGCAATTCTTGGAAGGTGAGTTCTCCCAGGTTTCTACTCTGAGTCACTGAGTATTATTCACAAACTGGTTAGTATGGTTGATAAAGCATTGCCTGCCTCTTCCAAATGTAAAGCAGACCATTGTTTTTATGGAAACCTTGGCTCAAATAATGGCCTGCATATCACTTTCACATACAACTCATAAATACCACTTGGAAATCTTAGCTTCCTTGGCCTGCCCATAGAGAATGTGTGCTGGAAGATGAGTTTATAATCATAATTATACAGGAGCTTGAAGGAAGGCTGGTATTCAGAGGTTCAATAGCCTTTATCTCATTGTCAGTGAAAATTGCTGTACAAGGACAGCTATGGGAAAGAAATTTGTCAAAAGGTTTTGAAGAAGCAATCACAAATTGCTGATGAAAGTAGATGAAGCTATGAAAATGATTTATGAAGACTGATCTAGAATTGAATAGTGTTATGAGACACTTTTGGAATTCCACACTATGGCTGGGGCCAGGATGGAACAGAAGAGAAAGGGTAGAACACTGAATACTGTTTGCCAGCAGACACATTAGGCCCTACAGCTCACATCTCAGCTGTAAAATTCACTGCACTCTGGGTGTATTGGTTGTGGGAAATGCCTGTGGTTTTCCCAGCCTGCCTCTCTCAGCAGGCTTTGAGTGCAAGTCGTCTCAAAGGCTATAAGAAACCAATAACAAAGGGAGCAGTAAAAGCTAATAATTGAAAAAAAAAAAAAAGAAAAAAGAAATAGCAATGAAGTGTTAATTTAAATAGTTTTTTTTAGTATGCCGTGAGTCATCTTATGATGATACTTGCTCACTTCTTAAGGGCAGTAGCATGATGTCTGTGGTTCCTGTTCCACACATATAGGAGGTACAAGGCCAAATAGTTGCTGTAAAAACAAGAGGGAGTTCATCAACAGCATGTTTATTCTTGTGAGAGCTAGAAATTTCTGCCTCTTAAACCAAAACACCTTTTAGAGAATACATCAAAGTATGGAACTTTTCAACCTTAGCCACCTGACACCCAATTTTAGTCCATTTTAGATTTTCATGTAATACCATTTTTACTCTAGATATAATTTAACACATTGACTACACTCGAAAAAATTTTTTTTCCTTGGACGTCATGATGTTTTATTATAACAATAGAGTAAAAACTTTGAAAACAAAATGATCCTTTCTAATTTAATGAAAAATTTGTTATTTTTTATTGTTTTCTATGTTTTTTCAATAAAAAAAGTAATATAAAAACTGGAAAATTAGTAATGTAAAAACTTGAAAAATAGTTCATCAGGGTAAAGTGTTTTTCTTCACTTGTCAGGCTGAAGTGTAATTGAAGAGTAAACATAAATAGAAAAATGAAATTGATTGATTTCTATTCATTTAATCCACATTTTTAGAATTAATTTGTCACTATTAGTTGTAACAATAAGAATAGCAACAAGTAATATTTTCACAAACCAACTGCAGTGTTTTACTGAAAGTTTTGCTTCAGAACGCCCCAGGCTCAAAACTAGTGTGAGTTAAATACAACGCACATGGCAGTTAATGTGTTAATTGTCACAATGAATCAAAGAGATATCAGGGTTGAATAATTGTTACTGTTTTCCTATTCATTTATTAATAAAAACTTTAAAGATGACTAAGATTCTAAAATTTTAATTGAACAGAATGTTCTTAAAGACTACCTGTATTGGTTTGTGTGCGTGCACTTTAATCTTGAACAGATGAGCAAAACTAACATTCCTAGTAGACATATTCCTAGCTCCACATGAAAAGTTCTATTGGGATAATTATATTGTGCAGCAAACATGGCACGTGTGGATTTAGGATTTGTTCGATGGAGTTTAAATCACCAGCTGAGCACTCTCAAGCAATTTACTGAATTCCTGTTTTGTATTGCTCATTTGTAAGTTGAGGATGACACCACCCTCACAAGATTTTCATGAGGATTAAGTGACATACATAGGAAAACTCAGTACTGGCACATGGTAAGGGCACAAAATATGTCTTCCATTTCATTCTCTAGGACAAAATCCCATACACTCTCAATTCACTGATAAGGG
The DNA here is from genome assembly GCA_963575035.1 of Avahi laniger. NCBI lineage: Eukaryota > Metazoa > Chordata > Mammalia > Primates > Indriidae > Avahi > Avahi laniger. Next base: position 22,037 of record CAUYSK010088941.1, on the reverse strand, counting down.
GTGGGAAAAAAATGTAGCAAATTAAGAATAACTGTGTGTCCCTGAGAAATAAGCCATCTGCCCATGTATATTTTATAGGATAAATCACTCGATGTTTTACTATGAAAATATTTTCAATTTAATACTTAGATTTATGTATATGTCATGTTATATAATCTCAGAAGTGTTGCTAATTTTAAAAAATGTAAGCATGATTCGTTATCTCCATATGTGGGACAGAACACAAAATTGTCATGAGTACAGATTTGAAGGTAATCCATGCATAAATTTTTATCCTTTTAAAAATCATGGGAAATATTTTAATAATATTTTAGGATAAAGTTAGCAGGAGGAATTACAACTGGGATATCAATCCTACAATGAGATGTAACATTGTCCGTTCATGAAACTGGTATCTAAGCTACCACCCTTTTCTGGCTCCCTCATTAATTTATCCATAAGAATTAGAATCTGAATGTCTCATTTTATGCTTCCTGAGGCATGCTGTGCAAAATGTTAATGATCAAAAGCAGAAACACAGCAACCTTTAAAACTGATGTTTCCATTGCAACATTTAATATCCAGGGAAATAAGATCAAAACAATGGAAAAGAGACTTGGTTGTTGCAACTTTTTGATCATTGTCAAAACTAAGGTCCTGAAAACTAAAGAATGGGAAATGAAGTCCATGACTTCTGGTCATTTTTCTATTAGGACTTAGCAAGCTATGCTTGTGCACATGCCATGTGTTAGTATCACTGCCCGTCCATCCACTGCTGCTCGAGCTCACTTAGGCTTGGTTCTGATACTTCTCTCTCTAATTCTGGGCTATTAAAGATCTCACTTCAAATGCCCTGACTGCTTCCTCAGATGCTGTCCGTCTCCATGGAACAGAGTGGCTGTTAATGCCATTTTGTTCTCTTAACCACAAATCAGAGCACATTTCTGCTGTCCTGCAGCACTGCACCATTTCGTCTCGTCATACTTGAGAGGGGAAGTATCTGGGATAGACCATGATAAACTCCTTTCTATTGTTACTCAATTTTTCTTTTTTTAACGTTTCCAAGAAACAATTATGTTCATTTGAATTGATTAAACTTAATAAAGAAACTGTGACGAAGTACATGCTAGGCTCATGATGACTATTTTTAAATTTATGGCTAGATTTTCAAAATGCACATTCATGCTTAGAGCAGACTGCTGTCATCTCAAAATGAATGGAGACAAAGGCTACCAAAATATCAGAATTTAAGAAATACTTAAAATTAATGTCCAACCTCAAAAGTCCCAATATGTATATACACACATATATAATATATATTTATATTTATTTTAGAGGCAGAGTTTCACTCTGCCACCCAGGCCGGAGTGTGTGCAGTGGTGCAGTCAGCTCACTGCGACCTCAGACTTCTGGGCTCATGTGATCCTCTTGCCTCAGCCTCCTGAGTAGCTGGGACTACGGGTGTGTGCCACCACACCTGCTTAATTTTTAAATTGTTTTGTAGAGACAGGGGTTTCACTATGTTACTCGGACTGATCTTGAACTTCTGACCTCAAGCCATCCTCCTGCCTCAGCCTCCCAAAGTGCTAGGATTATAAGAGTGAGCAACTGCACTTGGCCAAAAGCCTCTTTATTATATTAGAGTCATTTTTAAAAAAACAGTATCTTTTTACTATTGAGTTTCTTTGGCAAGTTCAATTATATCTTCCTAAAACATTGTCTTTGATCAACCATTTTGGTGACTTTTATACATAGTGCTTTAAAATAATGCATATGCATGAGGAAAATTCAAAGTATAAAATGATATACGATAAATAGAAAATTCCTTTCTTATCTCAGAGCACCGGTCCTATAGTCTTCTTCCCAGATTAATTTATTATTATGAGTTTTTTGTATCTCTGGAAAGACATTTATCTGTAATAGACAGAATTGTGTCCCCATCCTAAAGGTGTTCATAACCTGATCCTCAAAACCCGTAAATATGTTACCTTACATGGCAGAAGGGACTTTGCAGATGTGATTAAGCTAAGGTATTTGAGATGGGGAGGTGGTTGTGGTTTGTACATGTGGGCTCAATGCAATCACGAGGGTCCTTATAAGAGGCAGGCAGATGATTCAGTCAGAGAAAGATCTGAAGATGAAGGAAGCAGCCATAAACCAAGGAATGCAGAAATGCAGGCGGCCTCTGGAAGCTGGAAAGAGCAAGAAAATGAATTCTCAAGAGCCTCCAGAAGAAACAAAACAGACAATACCCTGATTTTAGCTAAGTAAGATCAATTTTGGATTTCTGACATCTAGAATTATAATGTTCTAAGCCCCTAAGTTTGGGATAATTTGTTATAGCAGCATTAGGAAACTAAAAAATCTATTTATATCTGTATATCTATATAATATATAGGTATATATCATCATCTCTACTTTTTATACCGATAAAAACATATTATTCTCACTTAAGCACTTTCCATTTTATTTTACAATATGGTCATATCAGTTCAAACAGATATACTCCTTCTATTAAGAGCTGTTCACTATTTTTGATATAAGTCTGTTATTCCTTTTCATAATGAGTTCTCAGTTCCCTTGATGGATATACAGCTTGTTTTCATTCTTTTTCTTCAAGAAACTGCTGTATTTAATATCTGCACAAGATTTTTAAAAATTATTGTATAACATTTCAAATTGAGAGAGAATAGTGTAATATACCTAGATGTCCCTATTACCTGTCTCAAGCATTTATTAACCAACAGGCATCTTGTTTCTTCTATAACCTTCTCCAACTTTGACCCCCATCTCTGGATTACTTTGAAGTTAATTCCGAGCAGCATATCATCCCATCAGTAAATATTTTAGTACTGTATATATCTCTAAAACACAAGGAATCTTGTTCAGTAAGATTTTGTATAATTTTGAGCACATCTGTAGAATATACTTTTAGAAGTAAAAAGGAACTCTGGCAAGAACATAATTTTTGGCTTCTTAAGTTATTTCAACATGGGAGATGCTGAACTATGTCCTTACTGCCGCCTCACCCAATCTCAATACACCAACCTTTTTTGTTTTTCTTGATAGGTTTATCAAATGATTAACACTTAGGGTCACAGAAAGTGAGTTTAAAAGTTTCAAAATCAACTTCATGATATGTCCACCTTGATATTTAAATCCATATAACTTTTTGGGAAAAAATCTAACTGTGTGGTAAATTAACTATTCGTTAAAGGATAGTTTTGTGGGTGGCAGGCAAGGCCAGGGAAAAGGGGCAGATCAGAGCATGTCTTTTAAATTTTTCTTCTATAAAAAGAACTTATGCTTTTACATGTTGGTTTCCAACACCAGCACGCTCACCTTCATTTGAAAATTCCAAATTAAACAATTATAAATACATTTGAAACTCATTAAAATTTTTTCTTCACAGATTAATATGATTTTTTTTAAAAGTCTCATTTATTTGCCTTAATCACTAACGCTGGTATAGGATATCTTCAATCTATGATCAAGAATTCTTTTTTTCACCTGCCGAAAGGAGAGTTAAGAGTTAAAGTCTGCAAGTGATATAGACCTTCACTGTAAACTTTCCTTTCTTCTCATCCTTTTGGTGTTTCCAGAATTCATGAGCTTTAGGATTTGTGGTTGTTCTGCTCGATGAATAACTAAATGTGAATACTCAGACCTGAAACAGGCAGGTCTGTTGAATGCAATAGTGGGCTTTCCAGGGTCTTACAGCAGTTTTACAAACATAAAAGAATTTCAAAGTAAATAATTTTGTTAATAATGTTTTCAGCCAGAGGATTTCGATAAATTCCTGGCTGGGTTTCAAGCAGAGCCATTAAAAATCATTCAGTATTCTCCAGGGACCAAGTTATGGCTTTTCCCTTGATATTGACCCACTCATACAGACATTCCTGTGAAACATTATGTGAAACACATCAATACAATATACCTAGGGAAATGCCTGCAGAATATTTACAAACATACCCTTACATTTTATTGTATTCAAAATATGGATCATACTATGTTTAGTATAAATATATATACAAATACATGCCTTCCTGACATGTCATAAATATTGTTTTTAGTTGTCAACAGGAGCCCAGACAAGAGTTTGAAGACTTTTTGTCCTTTAAATCACACATACACTCATTAGGTATTTTTCCTTATTTTTACATCTGTGTGAATTCGTGTTAGGATTAGCTTTTTGCTCTGAGTAGGTAAAATGTAGAAAAAGGCCACACTCATTTATCTCAGAGCCCTCTGCTTTTAATTGCTTTCTTTGTTTGCCAGAAGGCTCAAACCTTCACAAATTAACCTGGTCCACAGGTGGGATCTTTTGTGATGTGCATCAGTGGAAGAGCTGAATCAATTCCAGAACCTTACATACATCATTTACCAGGCTATGTGCGCACATACTTTCAAAAAATTTAATTGCACTTATTGTAATTGCTTGGCTAATTAAATTTCCTAGGATGGGTCTAATATAAACTTTACCCATAGTGACTTCTGCCATATGTTAAAGAGCATTAGAAAGGGTCTTGCTCTAGATTGGAACTTCTGGGTTCATTTAACATCCAAACTTTCCTTTATTTGGGTAAATGGTGAGAAGTGCTGAATATTTTTGAAAACCAAATAGAAACAACTTCTGCTAATCCTGAAATAAAATAGTCAGAAATAGGGGGAAAAAACCCAAAGGTTTTAGATGGTAAGTGGCAATAAAATTTGACTATGTCTTGAAAACAAAGGTGATTAAATGTATTTGTGGGTGTTGTCAGTTTTAATATGTTTACATTTCTTGAAAATGTAATTTTCCTGCATAGACTATAGCACCCCTATTAATATAGATACTTCAGTAGCCAGAATCCCTGAATTCCTAAGAGATTTATATAAATAAAAATATAATATAATTCCCTTTCAAATTGCACATATAAATTGATTTCTTGGAGTGAGTCATTTACTCATTGGTATATTGATTGAACTAGTATTTATTGAGTGACTGATGGTGATAGACAACTTAGCTAGAAAATTTATATGTATTATTTTTAGCAGTCTCCCATTATCTCCATTTTAAAGATGAGAAATTATAGCTCAGATAAAGTGACAAATCAGGGTCGTAGGGTCATGCAGCAGTAGAGCCAGGCATGAGCAGAGGTTTCCTGACTCTGTCCAGTGTTCTAGCCACTATGCCACAGAAACTCCTAATAATACTGACAGAGTAAAATGAGTACTGTGTTGAAGTTACAGGTTAAGTGCTATGGAAATATGGGGAATTAATCATGTCTGAGGGAGTGGGAAAGGCCTCACAGATATTAGGCTGAAAATGTTTGACTCGGTCACTCATATATTTTGTTAAAGAGTTTGCATTTTGTTCATTAGGCCATAGGGAGCCATTAACAGATTTTTAAAGAAGCATAATACATGATTCAAGTGTGTATTGAGAGAATAACTTTAGCAGCTGTGAGAATTAAAGACCAGAGCAGTGTTTATCTTCTTGGCTTTTCTTGATTGCTTATGAACCCACCATATACTTATTGTGTATAAATTATATTGCTAGTGCTTTGGTATGACAGTTATATATATATTATAAAATTATACAAAAGAAATGAAGATAAGATTTAATTCTCAATTCTTTTAAGTTTTATTTTAACAGTAAAATATTTTTGTTTCCTAATATACAATTAAGATAACAATAAAATTTTACCGCTGTATATAATTTATGTATGTTTATAGTGAGAACAATGTAAAAGAACATATTTGCTAAAAAAAGCCCTTGTAGTTTACCCCTTGCAATAGAGCTATACGATGTGCTTGTCTAAGTTCATTTTTTGATGCTTTGATTACGTTGCTTCCATAGATAAAATATTTATTCAATTTTCATGATTTTATTCAATTTCAGGATATTTATTCACTTTTCAGTCTTGTTCTCTAATTATGTAAAGTTTTGTAAAGTTAGCTAGGAAATTTCCATCTTCCCTGATATCAGGCAGTTGTTACAAATTAATTGGAAGTTGTTGGACTTTTCATTTTTAATAAATCAGCTGTATGCCTGTTAATGCAATCTGTAAAAATTCTTGGTAGGTGAGCAAAATGTATTCCTGAATTTTTAAATGTGTAGGTAAGAATTTTTATAGTTGCTGGTGTTAATATTGAGGGAAAATTACATAACCACATGGGATTTGATTAGCTCATCATGTTTCTACCTCAGAAAGTGGCTGATTAAATACATCGGTGTTGTGATTTTCTTATTCTCTGGGCTTGATTTTTTAATGCTATCTTCAATTTAATGTTATATTTCACTTTTTTTTTGGTGCAGAGATCTTTCTTTGTCACTATTCAATGATGACCAATTTGATTAAAATGAAATGATCAAAATCCTACTTTTAAACTGCTTTGCAAGGCAATATGCTAAACCTGTCAGCTCCTCCACATTGTGGAATGTCCTCTTTGCCCTCAGGATAATTACCGTATCAGAGGAAATGGCTGGCACACTGCCAAGGGAGGGTGCTAGCATTAATTTATGTATTAACAATTATAGCTAATCTTTATTTAGAACTTACGTTTTCCAAGCACTGTTCTATATTAACTAATCTTCATGGCAGCTCTATGGAAAGGTACTATATTATTTTCCTATTATATATGAAGAAATGAATTATTTTTAATTATATATTCATTGAATTTTTGGGGTGATGATAAATATAAACAGAAGATCTGATATTTCTTCCAATACTCTAGGAGATTGACTTCATAGCCCCTGGGGCATGTGTGCCCCACTTTAGAGACCCCTAGCTTAGAGATGTGATGGAAGGAGGGAAAGAGACAGATTAGAAGGCCATGGCAGTAGGCAAACAATGAAACAGTGAAAACAATGACATCTTGAATAGGAGAAGGGAAGTAGAGTTATATAGAGCGTAATTCATAGAATTTATCACTTGTTAGCATAAACTTCAGTTAACACAGAAGAAACCATAAGCAGCCATAGCACGAAGGGCATATCTCCAACAGCCCAAGAACTGATTGAATGTAAACTTTTGTGTTGACTCCAAGCCATGTGTTACTGTTTCATCCTTTTGCAAATCCAGTGATGCAATGTTTTCCTTACCAGTTTGTTGCTCACTTGGTCACTGAGTTGGCACCTTCCTCGGCCTCCTCAGTGGTAGCAGAGGACTGCTGAGAATGGCTGCCACTTTGATTTTTGGTGAAATCATTTCTCTCTCAGAACATAGCAGAGTGATGAGGAAAGTGCCAGCTGTTCTGGTAGTTGTTTTATTTATAGAAGTAGTCCCATGGTCAGTGGTACTTGGACATATTTGGAACCTACAGATCAGCCTGTGATCACCAAATGCCAGACTTCCCCCATCCCAGTTATATATTTCATGAATCTTTCATCCCCAGCTTGTTACTTTCCTTCTAATGTTTTTATTGTATTTTAATATGCAGAATGTTAAAATTTTTATGATTTTATAAAATTTTTATGAAGTAAATCAACTGATCTTTTTGTTATTTTGCTTCTAAAGCCTTTTCTCTTTCAAAAACTATGTAACTACCTATATTTTCTTCTTTTTTGAAATACGATTTCAATTTTTAAAATTAGCACTTTAAGCTATTAGGATTCTTTGGCAAGTAATGTGAAGATTATTGTTATCTGTATTATTAACCAGTTATCCTAGCATCATTTATTGAGTATTCTTACTGATTTCTAAAGTTAAGTACTTTTCTACTGAATTCTATTTTCTGCATTCTCTAATATTTCATTGTATATTATTGATAATATGTTATAATATTTTGATTTTATATTATAGTTTAAAATATGAAAGTGCCAATTAATATTCTTCTGCTCATTTTTACTCCAAAAATTTCTGCTTTATCATGTCTATTTATTTTCACTAAGTAACTTAGAATCAACTGAATACATTTAAAAAAATTCTGTTTTGACTTTTATTGGAATTATTTTGGATAACTGCATTCTCTCAATGTGTAGAGAATCAACATTTTTACGACATTGAGTGTTCCAAGTAATGAACATAATCTGATTCAATACTTACTAAAATCTTTTTAAATTCCTTAGTAAAATATTAAACTTTTGTTTTTATAGTTCCTTAAAATTCATGTTTTGTTTTCAGACATTTTATATAAGTGTTATATTTTCTTTGTATTTATAATAGTTTTTAAATTTATTTTCTATATAGTAATTGCTGATATATGGGAAAAATTTTTAATTTTATTTTTACTTTTTGTTATCCACTTAGTGAATTTTCTTATTAAAATCTATTAATTTTTATGTTGATTGGAATTTTTTGGAAAAACTATTCTTAATTGTTAATCTTAAAATGACAACTTTTATTTATGATTTCTAATATTTAAAACTCATTTTATTTTATTGCAGAAATAGTATTAGTGAAATATTCCTGAATTATTTTATCTCTAGTGAATATATTGTATGCCAAATTCTCAACGGAAAATGAGGTTTGGCTTTAATTATTGCAGATTCCTGTGTGTTTTGCCATCTTCTTAAACATTGCAATAGCACATAAAGCAAAGAGGAAACTCAAATGTCCTTAGTTATTTTTTAATACCAAGGGCAGAGTAAGCCTGCTTATTTTGAATGGCACTAACTCCCAAATCTTCTTTACCGTTTCTGTCTTTGTTGGTTACCACAGTTCCATTTCTCAGAAGATTTTGCTTCCTTATGACTCCTTTTTATGCTGAGGTCCATGAAAAGACCTAGAGTGGGGATATTTTTTCTTTAGATCACTTGTTTCTTGACCCAGTTTTAACTCCTTACTAGACACGTATTTCAACCTATACTGTTAATCTCCTGGCAAGTATGGTTTTGAGAGTGGACATTATTTTAATCTGAAGATGTTAGTAGAAGGATCAGTAGATCTTACTTTCTGGAATATACGTGAACCTAAACATGCGGCATTAAATAAATTTTTGTACTATTATTTTGTTTTCTCATCCTTTCTTTGAAAGTTAAAAATAAGAAAGAATTTCCAACTGGAAATAAACATGCTTTAGGATGCTGCAGCATTTTAAACATGATCAATGTGATTAAGTGCAAACTTACAGAAGCAAATCAGGAATTGGCTAATGTGCACTGGGTGGGAGCACTGTTTATTCTGACCATGTTGTCTGCTTGTGTATAACCCACAGTGAGAGGCCTGTCTATGAGAACTTTTTCTTTGTCTCTCTTTGTAGTCTGGCTTAAGAAATCAAACAGGAAGACCCGTTTTGATGATGCCAGCTCAGCATCATGGGGAGCTGATGAAGAGGATTTTTGAAGGAGATGTCAGTCTAGGAGCCACCTTGACAAGTGCAGGCAGGTGGTATTAGAAGAAATTAGGAGAGGGGTATATCATATGGCCCCATAGGTTTCTACAGTTTTGATATAGCCTTATGAGCCACAAACAGCCTTCGCACATCTTTGGCTTTCTGTGACTCTGCAGTTCCTAGAGCCCAGGCTTCTTTGCTCTTCTTCTTTCCATTTATCCTAACCAGATTTCATACTGAGGGGCTTTCTAAGACTTCCACGATGCCACCATTTTATTTATCATTTTGAACAATTTGCACCTGCCTCCAACAAAGTAATTGTCATGTTGCCATGTGATTGTTAATGCGGCTGTTTTGTCATGGCTCTATGTACTGTCAAGGATAATGTTGGAGTCATGTTGGGGTTGCGTTTAGGATACAGAGTGAACTCAAGTAGGATTGTGACACAAAACCCTAACTGAGGAGGAAATGGTAGGCATACATTAGAAAGAGAGATACCGACAGGAGAAGAGGCAAGGCTCTTGGGAGTATATGTGTTGGATGTTAAGGACAAGCCTGGAGGTGACTTTATTTTTATCCTGTTACCTTTTATCCTTCAATATGATTTAAAAGGATAATGATACCTGAATTACTTAGTTCAGCATAGATATCTTACTCAAAACAAGAAAAATAATTTATGGCTTCTCAAATTTACCTGATGATCAAAATCATCTGGAATGATTGTTAAATGTGCAGTTTACCAAATCTCTTTCCTTGAAATTCTAGTTCAGAAAGTCAATGCTGGTTGTTGGTTGCCCAGGGATTTGTGATTTAACTAGGCAGATTACTGTGAATGTGGTGCATGCTAATGTGTGAGAACCAATGATTTAGACTATAATCCTGAGAAAATGAATCAGTTTCTTTTTTCCTCCAATATCTATTTTCTGCTTTCTTTTTACATTAAAAGAGCTCACAGATAAAGGCACAACTATAAAAATTGGATGTGTGACTAGATATGGACAAAGTGATGTGCAAAACTGTTGTGTATAATTTCCTGGTGGTGTCCTTGAGAAGAATGGCTGTGCTCTTTTTCTAGTCCTGCCTTTGTCTTGCTACCTTGTATCTGGATATGGTAGGTGCACTATTGTGGACCATGCACATGAGGACCAGACTGCAGATTTGAGGGAGCAGAAAGATAGAAGGGGCCAGTCCTTGTACATTCTCTCTTTCACAGGAGAGGGAAATACCTTTCTACCTAGCCATTCAGATCTCTGTAACATATAACTGAGCTTATATTTTAAACAACATATGATAAAAGAGTGAAATAGTAAAAAAAAAAAAAAAGTAGCCTGGTGAAAATTTAAATTAATATATGAAGAAAAAAATGGAAACCAGAATCTCGAGTCATAAAATTGTTTACAGCAATTATCTCTTAGACATGTATTTGGTTCCAAGTTTCTAAGAGGTAGGAGTAAAAAGAAAAGTATGATTAGATATTTTTTTTCCAATATCATCAGGCAAAACTTTGCTTACCCCTTAACTGTAAAAATTTTTTTCAAGTGTTGTTACATATGGGGGGCACTAAGATATGCAGTGGACAGAGAGTGCGGTAACTACTCATAACAACTGCGTTCAGAGTCTCACAGTTTCTAGGTGTGCTCCTTAATAACAATAATCAAGATCTTTACTGTCCTAGAATCAATATGGCATGGTGTAATTATGACGATTTCTGATGCTCAGGATTGATTTAAGTATAAAATCTAGCATTATTATGGCACTAAATTTCATATTTTTTTAGCATCAAAAATCCTCCTTTTCTTTTCAAATAAAATCTTTGGCAGACCCTAATATGTAAAACTAAACTCCTTTGATTTAGGTGGGAGGGATAGGCTCTGAAATCTGCCAACTTGGCCTACCCATGTTCTTAAACCCTAACTGTAGAACTCTAGAACACAATGCGGAAGTCCCTGATTAAGAGGAATGGGTGTCCTGCATATGCTTGAAGCCATATGCCATAAATATCACTTTCCTTCAGTTGCACTTTGATAAGACTGGAACAGCTGAGCACTCAAGGCTGTATTTCTTGGCAAAACCCCACACATTTATATAGATTATGAAGACTGGCAACAGCACATTCCAAAAAATTATGAAATGTTTATACAATCTCTGATGTATTTTGCTTATTTTTGTAGGAATATGGATTCTGGTTGCTTGGTGATTTAATTTAAAGTGATAATTTATTGGCCAGAATAGATTGGTATAATCCTATCCTTCTGAATTAATTTAGGAACTTGAATTTACTCATTAAAATTTTAAACATCTGCCAGGCTGGAAAAAACAGAGGCATATATGAAAAGAAGTGCTGGAACAGTGTAAAGGAAAATGGAATATTAATTCAAAGGATTTGGAATTGTTCTAAAGTAAAACTCATTTTTTAGATGGAAACACTTAATGGAGCTAACAAGATTTTTAGGGAGTGATTTCTTGATTGATCCCAGACTTTGGAGATCTTCATTCCAAATCTCTGTCTGAGGTATTTTTTTAAAACCATGAAAATAGAGTTGGTAGCTTAGTTACTAATACTGCTTTGGAGATTAACATTTTCAAGCAGGGCACCTTTGTGTTCTCAAGCAATACAGACTCTACAAAAAAAATGCAACTTGAAACACAAAGCAGGCATTTTGACTGGCTGCATTGGGTTAATTAAGGATAACAGGGAATAAAGACATAGACAGAATTTTGTCACTTAAGAGTTTGTTTTTGTTACAGTGATGATAATGTCATTTAATAGGATACAATAAAGGCTACGTTAGCAGAGTTTGTTTTGAAGGTTCCTGAATAATTGTTTTGCACACAATCCTCATACACAGTTTAATTACACCACTTTTGAGTCACAGAGAGTCATAGAAAACTGGTGGCTCATATCTTAATCCAGTCTGTAGGTTTTTAATTTGTGTGTGTATCTGTCTATGAATATGTAGAATTGGCACATTTCAGAAAAAAAAAGAAACCTTACTTTGAATGCCTTTTTGCAGTAGCCTACACTACCTCTTTGTTTCATCACTGACCACACTATTTCTGTGCTATTAACATTTTTGTCCCATAATACATGAAGATGAATTGTCTGGACTCTGAGGACATTTGGGTCTGCAAATTTGTAACCCTGTGGGCTAATTCCTGCCTCTCACATCTGAAGGGAAACTGGGTTGCCCACACTTATTCTTTTTACTCTTTCTAGGTGTGAGTGGCCTCAATGTGTGTTGGATTTGAGGTAGTGTTGTGCTGGAGCAACTCCTGGCAGCTCATTTCACCTATTTCTTGCCAATCCTTGATCAGGGGTCCTCAGGTTAGTAGCTTGAAATCAGCCCTGGTGATAATTTACACCATAGAAATCTGTTACTGCTACAAATGGTCTGGGGTAGCGGGGTGAGTTAGTTGTTAAACATTTACTAGGACACCGGTGGTTTGAGGGTATACCTGAGTGCTACCAAAGCTGATCTTAAAAAGATGATAATTAACTCTTTGTTTTCAGAGTAAACATGTTAGTTGCTGGACATCAAGAATGGTTTTCTCTTGAAAGTAAATATGAATTGGGTTACAAGGAATATAAAAATAGAAACGAGGTAAAGACGCTAAGTGCTACTGTTAAAATTATAAATTCTGGATTAAGACTTCCAGAGGTTGAGCGCCAGCTCTGCCATTTTGCTAACTGCATATTTCTGGGGGAGTTGCTTAAACTCGCTAAACCTCAGTTTCCTCATATATGTCATAATGGGATTAAACAGCGTGTTTCCCCACAGGATTGCGTTGAGAACAGTGGCTGGCACATAGTAAACCCTCAATAAATGTTAATTTTATGATTGTGTTACCTACTGTTCTGCCTGTATTACCTTATTATGAAACAACACCACGGATGTAGGGGATGTAGATAGACTAATTGTCACATTTCAGATGAGGAAACTAAGGCTCAGCAAGGTTAAATAGAATCTCCGGGATTACACAAATTTTACGTAGCAGGGCTGGACATTTTTTTTAAGCCTACATCTTTTAGATTTCACAGCATCATACCTCTTCAGAAAACTTAGAATTTTCTCTCTTTTCAGTTTTGGGATAATTGCCATAGACAACAATATGGGCTTAGGTTTGGCTGTAACTAACAGAGACAAAATAACCATGTGTATCAGTAAATTGTTGCTGCAGAACAAATCACCCCAAAACTCAGTGGCATGTAGCAATCAAGCTTTCATCATGCTCACAGGTCAGCTGGGGTGGTTTAAACTGAGACTTAAGGTCTATGGGTCAGCTAGAGTGGCTCTGCTTTAATTGCAGATTTCAAGGTGAGCTTCAAGTCTACCTATCTGTTGTTCTCCAGGGATCAGCGGTTACCAGACCAAGTTTTTCTCATGACAATGACAGTAGCAGAAAAGGACAAGCTCAGTTCCACAAATACATTTCAAGTTCTACTTGAGTGTCATTTGCTAACATCAAATTGGCCAAGGCCAAAGACAAAAAGATGGAGAGGTGTACTCTGCTCTCTGTGGGAGGAACTGTAAAGACACGTGGCAACCAGGATACAGGAAGGGGTGAGGAATTGGGGCTAATATTCAGACTATTACATTTGGAATAGTGGCTTCAAAAGAGTTTATTTTACTTTTATGTGGAGGCCCGGGGGTACTTGATCCAGGATTGTAAGGTAGCTCTACTCCATGAAGTACTGAAGGAATCTTCTATTTTGTAAGTTATTGCTCTGTTTAGCTTGGCCTCCACTTCCAAGATCAGGAGTTAACAATTTTTTTTTCTGTAAATAGCCAAATAACAAATATTTTAGGTTTTGTGAGCTATATGGTCTCTGTTGCAACTACTCAACTCTGCCACTGTAGTGCAAAAGAAGCCATAAACAGTAAGCAAATGAATGAATTTAACTGTGTTTTTTAAAATTTTTTATGGAGGCTGGCATTTTGAATTTTATATGATTTTCATGTGTCATGAGATATTATTCTTTTTTGATACTCTTTTCAGCATCTAAAACATGTAAAAACACATCCTTTGTCTGTCAGCTGTATAAAACCAGTTGGCCAAATTTGTCCCATGGGCTGTTGCTTGCTGACCCCTGCCCAAGATCATCTAAAGGATCAAATGATTGCTAAGTTATCATAGCTGCGTGAGTCAGCAGGCAATAGGAAGGGATGAAGAGTGGGGAGCAAAGGGCATGTGCAGTCTAGATTTTTAAGATAGCCTGACAAAAGCTGCCACATGGAACTTCCACTCATATCTCATTGGCCAAATTTAGTCACATGGTCACACCTAGCTGCAAGGGAAGCTGGGATAAGTAGATCAGTCAACTGCCTGCCTAAAATTTGGGAGTCCCATCTCTGGAGAAAGAGGAAAGAAACACTATGGGACAACTAACTAGCAGGTTCTGGCATCTAGTTATGGAGTTCGGGGGTGAAGAGGCAGAAGAACTGAGTTCATTAAATACATAACTGGACATTATTAAAGTGTCACTAAATGACAACTATTTCATCATAGAAAAGAGAAATGTCTACTTTGAAAACAGTATACTATAGGCCTCCTTTTTGAGGAAGATAAACAAGAATCAGAAATATGAATTTTCCTTTATAAATGGGAAATGTTTAAAGGGAAACTAAGAAACAAATTATTTAACCCAAATATTTTTTTTCCTTTCCTTCTGGTTATGTGCATAAAGGCCCTACTCTGTGTTTCTACATAGACTGAGTTTTTAATGCAGTGAAAAAAGTCCTTTTAATTAACAGACTTCTTAATCATGTTTCATAACTATCCACAGTTATCTAAGCCATATTCTCCAACCTTGTGTCCCATCCAAGTTTTTCTGGATGTCAAGATTTGTGAGACAACCGTGGTTAGTTATAAAACATGATTCTTGTAAGAAATAGTAATTGTTCATAAAATGCCCCTCTTGTCAATCATTTCAAATATAAGTAAAAATGAAATTACTGAAAACATCCAACGACTTGCCAATCTTTTCTCTCCTAGAACTAAGCCCTGTTATCTTGCAACACTGAAAACATTTCAGTGTAATTTTGTGGAAGGAGCTACGGCGGAAGCATTTGGTGCCCTGCGTTCTGTTGCCCAAGCTCATTGTAATTGGAGTCCCAGCCGTAGTGGCCAGGTCGGCACACAGGGAGCTTCCTGCATCTAATGCCTTCCATGAATCATTCCACTTTTCTGCCTCAGGGCTCTCTCCAAGGCTGTAGACTTCAGCCCCCTGCCAGTGCAGCAATAGCTCAGGGCAAAGCTCAAATAATGGGGAATAGGAATCAGTGGGTAAGTGTTCCCCCCTCCCAGACTTTAGATAAAATATTCTGGGGTGTTTCCTGTACTCATCTCAGAGTACAAAACAGTGAGCTTCTGCTGTTAATGACAGTGACCCTAATGATTCATTGATTTCTTCTTCCTTGTCTCATTCTTCCTGCATCCTTCTCCTACTTCCTGGTATTACTTCCCAGAAAAATTACTGTAATTACATTTTACTTCTTATCTAAGGCATTGCTTTCAAGAGAGCCCAAACTGAGACAATAACTTAGTCTCATATCTCACCTTTTCAGTGATTTAATAAAAGCACTACAGTTTCTAAACCCAAAAGATAGTGAAAATTTTCTTTCAAAATAGATATCCATCAACATAGTTTGTGACAGTGGTTCTTAAACTTCAGGACTCATGAAAAGCAACCAGAGAGATTGTTAAAAGAGGATGCTGGGCCCCATTCTCAGAGTCATGGTTTAGTAGTTATGATTCTTAGGTAGGGCCGAAGAATGTGCATTTATAATTAGTTTCTAGGTAATGCTTATTCTGTCGGTTCAGGGACCACACTCTGAGAATCCCTGCAATAGCGTGCATGAATTAAGGCTCAAGCAACACCTAAATGGGGATGGGATAGAATACCCGGAGACATGCTGGGACACAGGTCTATAAGCAACTCTCAGAAAAAGAGACAAATCTAAATAGAAAAGGAAGAAGGGCAAGAGTATTGTCTATTAAAGTCTTGTCTATTAAAGTATTGTCTATTTAAGAGACTGATTTTGAGCTCTGAGCCTGCCACTTATTATGGCATTGGGATGGGACTAAGCCTTCTGGGCCCCAATTTCTTCATCCATTAAAACAGGCTGCAGATATCTCTCCCTAGGGTCGTTTTAAGAAAAAAATGAAGTGATGCATATAAAGTGTTCAGCGGAGCACCTAACATACAGCAGAGAACACTCAGATAAATGTCAGTTAATCAGTGGGATTGTGCATGGTCTCACATCAGAAACCCAGAACTGGAAGACCCAAACTCTTTCAGTTCTCACTCTTTCCTAGGTGCTGTGTCTTACATTTCATTCCCAGCATGTTTGTTTCTCATTGTAAGATGACTACAATTGCTTGAGGACAGGGCCCATGGAAAGACAAAAAGGAAGCGGGTGCTGAGTGAGAGAAACACCCTCGTGGGTCTTGCTTTTTTAATCAGGGAGTGAAAATTACCCAGAGCCTCGCTGTGGAATCCTCTCATGTCTACTGGCAAGTGAAGCAGATAAGTTGAATGGCTAGTGTTTTCAGACTATCATGAGGAAGGAAATGATATTTGCTTAGCAACCTATAGTACCTGCCATATGTGCCGAAAGAAAAATAAATTTTTTTCGTTTAGATTTTCTGAGGGAAAATATTTAATTAAGGTGTGTAAAGTGCTTCTCTCTCTCTCTCTCTCTCTCTCTCTCTCTCTTTCTCTCTCTTCCTCATTTGTTTTAATGCCCATACACATGCGTCATCAAACCTGCGGGAAATGCAATGCCAGGTGAGCTTACTGTGCAGGTGACATTATAGGAAATTAAGTATAAACCTATTAGTTTTCCAACAGAGACACTGTTAAGATCAAGTATCCTTATGAAAGTGTTTTTTCTATCTCCCTCTTGTTTTGTTCTTTAGATAATATTTTATGGTTTCCTTTTCATTAGTGCAAACTTTATAATTCAGTAAGCATTCACTAAGCACTTATGTACAAGACATGGTTCTGGGAAATTTGGGGGAGACTCAGAGGAAAAGGAAGACACCGTTGTGTCCTCAAGAAGTTCACCATCTAGTGGATATAAGGAAAGGAGGGGCAAAGTGAGCAGTCAGAGCAGCATGCACAAGGAAGATGAGAAGATTACAGGAAGTAAATCAAGTAAACATTCAAATCTTGGCCCAGACATCTTCCTTGTTCTCAGGATGCAGTAAAAAAAAAAAAAAAAAAAAAAAAATGATAGTGGCAATGGCCTGTATACTGACTTCTCAATTCCACTTCCTATCATAAACCCAGCTCCTCAGCAAATTGAGGTAGATATAAAGGCAGCACAAGAATAGTTATGCCATTCAAACATTTTGTAGATTAAAACGTAGATCTTTCAAGATCTTGGCACAATATTTTATTTACCTTCTTAGGTTTTGTTCTGATATGTAGTAAGTGCTATTATGTTAAATGATGAGTAGAACTGTGGGTCTGATCCCATGGTCACTGAATCATATCTTCTTCTAAAATATTACTTGTATATAAAGGTTATGCTTCTAGGAGAACCTCATAACATTTGAAATTGGAAAAAAAACGAGAGAAAGAAGAAAAAGAGAGAAATGGAGGCTACCGACTTAGTGGTTAAGAAAATAGAAAATAATCCTCAAAATGGAAAGATTCAAAATCATAAATATCATCTCTTGAATTTTTTAAATCTTCAAGCTCCTGATCCACATCCTAGTCTTCTAAGTTTTCTGCATGTTAAATAGTGACTCCTTTCAAAACTGTATTATTTAAAGCTGCTTCTGTTGCTCACTTAGTCTGCAGCTGATATAGATTATAGCATTGTGGTCAGAGCACTGGGGCTGTTGTCAATTCTGCAGTGAATAAAATACCACTAACAAATTTCAAAATGATTTTTGAGAGGGAGATGGTAAAAAAAAATTCTGGACTAAAATATTTGATTGAATTAGTTTCTATTTTTTTTAAATTTTATTTTTAAGATGGCCTCTGTTGAAAGTTGAATTATCAATTTATAATAATACGAGGTTTTCATGAAAAATGCATTTTTTTAAAACTATAAAACATTTGTTTGTATTTATTCATAACATAACATACAACCTCTTTCCTACATTACAATTAAGGAGTAGATCTAAGTCTCCTTTATTGTCAGAAGCTTGTAGGCATTAGTAGTTATGCTTAGCTTTATGTCTTTGGGTTATTTTTAATAATAATTCCTATATTTAATAATAATTCATAATTTTAAACTCTTTGGCACTTTTAGAATGAAAAGTACAGTTTCAAGGTCTATAAGAAAATGCTAAGTTTTCATTAGATTTCCATTTTGGTCTTATGGTATCAACAGTGCAGTACCCAGTGTCCACAGTAATTGAATATTAGTTTCTTTTCTTAAATTCTAGGTTGTTTAGTCTTAAGTAAGACCATCTGTGGTACATCAGCTGTCTAGTTCACATGGGGCTACATCAGTCTCAGTCCAGTTCCTTATTAGTCTTTTCTCAATAAAGAAAAATTTCTTAAGGAGCAAACTCAGCCAGGGCTTCCTTGGTACACATGTAAAGTCCCTGGCATGGAGTGGGTACTCAGAAAATAGCTGCTCTACTAGGGAACACGGCCAAAGGGGGATTAGAATCCAAGTCCCAAGGATAAATTCAGAATTAGCATTCCTTTTAATGGAAAAGTTCACCTAAAAATTTGTTTAATTAAGTACATTTTCTAGGTATTAACATGCTTTTATGAACAAACTCATCACTAGGAACCTTCCAAATGAATCAAACCATTCTCATAAATAATCCTTGAAATTCATATGGGCTTAATAAATAATGGAAAAATTCACTTTAAGT
Source organism: Avahi laniger (assembly GCA_963575035.1). Classification (NCBI taxonomy): domain Eukaryota; kingdom Metazoa; phylum Chordata; class Mammalia; order Primates; family Indriidae; genus Avahi; species Avahi laniger. The sequence goes on along the minus strand of CAUYSK010088941.1, from coordinate 2,957 downwards.
TTTGCCAAATTCCAAATATTGGCAAAAAATTCACACAACTTTTGATCAATACAAAACAATCTAGATATATCCACATGTAAAAAACTAACAACATGATATAAATGTGCAGTGACTATATTTAGAAATTATAACAATTATTTGTTTGTAGTTCTACTCATAGCTCTTGTTTACACATCACAGACACTTTTCTATGAAATATGGTTCATATATTTTGAATTTCTTTTTCTGTCATGTACAGTAGGCGTAAAAATATTTGTTTGTGGTATGTCTCATTGCCTTGTACTTTTTTAAACTGTTTTCAGATGTCGATTTCAGTAATGTGATAACTTACCATAAGGATTTCATGAAATGTTTTTAGTTCTTTCAGTAGACCAACGGAGATTTGTTAAATAAATATGCATTGAAAATATTACCTTCTGTGAAAGGCACAATGGTTAGAAAAAAAGAAAACAAAGACAAAAACAGAGCCTCAATTAATGTATTGCCTCTCCCAAAGATGTTGAAATTCAGTCTAAGAATATAATCCCAGTTTGAGAGTATCTTAGTATCTGGCCCAGCTATTGTGTACTGTATAAATCTACACCAACATCTCTTGAAAGTAATTTTCCAGACTTTATATGGATATTCTCAGAGACAAAGGACATAGCACTTCATTCCATTTCAGATAACTATAATGTCATAAAGTTCATTCTTACAGTGTGAATCAAAAACTGCCTCTCCAACTCTTCTTACCATTGATCCGTCTTCTGTTCTCTAAACCATGTAGGAATGAGGCTTCTTTCTTACATGATAGTTCTTCAAATGTCTTGATAAAATGATTACATTTTTAGTGGCTTTTCTTCTTTAGAAATGAATATTCTTCCTTTCCCCCTTTTTTTCTTGTTTTTTCCTTCTTTCTCACCTCTCTTTCTTTTCCTCACTTTCCCCTTTCTTTCATTTCTACCTGTTTTCATGGTAGGTGGGGTGGACAATACCTCTTTCCCACATGGAATCATGGTAAGTGCTTTATATTCAGTTAAATAGAGCTCTGTGAGGGCTCAGAAAGTGAGGAGTGGTCAGGTGAGGGCTTGCAGAAGGGATGACACAAAGTTGTCAAGAATGAGTGGTAGAAACCCAGTCAAGTGGGAGGTGTCATTGGGGAGCGTCATTCTAAGCAGAGAAAACAACGTGTGCATAGCCCTGGAGGAACCGTGCTATTCCTCAAGGGACTTCATTTTTATTGTCTTGTCCATCCTGGTTACTTCTTTTGTATCTGTTCCAATCTGGCTACACTTTAGGACTTTTGATGGGTAGGTTAAAAAAAAAAAAAGAAATCCAGTGATCATAGAAATAGCACACCTTCTTTTTATACAATTTGAGTGAAAGAAAAACATTGTACTAGGCTGGATTTGTAACAGAGTGCAGGTTGTTTGGAAGTGGGTTAGGAAACTGGAAGTTAGGGAGGGAGAAAACACAGTGGGAGGCAAGTAGAAAATGCGAGGAAAGGGAGGGTTAATGGCCATGAGAAGGATGAAGGGCATGGAAGAAAATGCGTAAGGTGCCTCCTATGTGGGTGAACTTACAGGGTGTTATACTCACAGCTTTGATATAAATGGGGAAATCCCCCGTCAATGTTGCGAAATTTTTATTTAAAAGTTATTCTAAACTACTGTGTGTACCTATGTGAAGAAAAAACCTGTATTTTCCCCATAATTTCCTTACATTAAAAAATCTTCACGTAGGTACATTTCACATCTTTATGGCGCAAATCTTGTATTTTTTTCTCAATATTCTGTGATTACCTCATTTAATCTGTATTCTAGAATATGTGCATGTAACTATACAATGGAATCAGTATTTTTTCAAAAAATAACCAATTAACCCATTCATTCCTTTGACAATTTTTATTTTTATGCAATCCTGAATTACTGTACTATTCCGAAGTTACATTTAGAGTGGAAATGTATTTTCTGTTAAGCCAATGAAAATTCTCCCCCTGTCTTGGGACATTTTTCTTAAAAATGTGAAAATGTTTCCTGTAGTGATGAAAGTATAATTCATAAAAAGAATACATTGTACCTTCTCAGTTTTGAACTCGAACATCACCCAATTTTAAATGACTGATGTAGCGCTTGGGGAATTTGCTGGTTGTGGTCCCATCTAACTCCAGTGCCCATGATACCCACAGCTTTCTCTCCAGATACTGAATCCTGCCCTTTCTCCAGGTCCAGCCTTTTATAAAAACTATCTTCTAGTTTTAGTTCCCTTTATTTCCCTGACTGTTATTATATTTGTCAAGTTTTTTTGTTCTGTTTTTTTACATTTAATTAGATTCTTTTTTATCTTTAGAGTCTGCTTGCATACCAGCATGTTTGTGTGAATGAGGAAAAGACAGATTGCAAATAGGTCCCACCAGCGGATGGGCAAATTAGCAGGAGGAGCCACTCCACCTCGGGCACAGCCGCTATAAACGGAGCTTGACTAGATTTCGGCTCCCACTTGCCCTTTGGCTGGGTATCCACATGAACAACTCCACAACTATGTACAATTCTGCTCATAAAATCTAGCACTTATATTACTAGTAATGAGCACTTAAGCAATAGTTGTGTTTATTTCAATCTTTGATAAGGTACCAAGAAATTTTTTGATTATAAAGAGAAAAATGCCATAAATCTTTTTTCCCCCCAAAAGTACAAAGTCATCTCTATAATATAGCCTCCAGATCACTGGCCAAATAAAAGCAGGAAAGCGCAGGAGAGAGGAGGCAGCAATTAGGTAAATTAGTGAGTAGGGCTGTCATTGAAATTTTGGACACAATGGAACCAACTTTTAATGGTTTATACTCTTTTTTGGCCTGAGCAGGTTATGGAGTAAGAGTCCAATTTTTTTCAAAAGCTGTCCTCATGCTCACACAAGCTTGTTTTTATACATCTCATTTAATTTCATGTTTTTCTTGGCTGCAACGTCAAAGTTCTAAC
>CAUYSK010088940.1:0-13017 GCA_963575035.1 Avahi laniger | reverse complement strand
GTAAGCACCACGGGTGCAGGAATGCTGTCATGCCGATCTTTGTTAGAGCCAAGGCCTAAAACATGACCAGGCACAAAGAGGTATTTAGTAAATAATTGTTGGAGTGGATAATAATTGCCAGTGGAATCTTACTTTCTTCTAGTTACCTGGGTAACTTGATGTACTATCAAATATACAAACAATGTAAAGTGAAGGCCCAGAAGCGTGTGTTCAAACCGGAATGCTCATTGGTCTAATCCTTTGAGTGGGCGGAGCTTTCAATAGGAAAAGAAAAGGTTATAAAGCCTCACTTAATCCTGCAGCAGCAGCGCTCTGAGACAAGAACCTAGAAGAGATAAGGTGAGTGGTGAAGTTATTTGCTCTTCTTGGGCTCGATCAGATAGATAAAATATTTGCTGCCAAATTTGCAGTTTATAGAGAGCAACTGTTTTAACTTTGAGATTAATTTAATGCTTATTATTTCAAACTTTGCCTATACCAAATAAAAGGAACAGATATTTTTTTCTGCAGAATAGATACATAAATGCAAAGGACCTAGCAAATGTACATCTAGAGAAGGCCTTTTGAAGACTTTCATTGCCATGCATAATATTCATAATATCAGACATGTTAAAATGCTCCCACACCCCTCTCACGCATTAAATGTAATTTGAGAAATAAGTAGGTAAGAGTTAAGTGGTATTTCAGTTGATTGGTTGACATAATGTGCTTAGTAGAATTTAAAAGCATTTATTAATGTTTAAGCAATTGCATTTCTTCCTCTTCAGGAAAATCTCAGATATTTTTGTATTTGGTCAAAAAGGACATAGGCTCCAGCCACATTGTGCCATGGTGCTTAATGAGTAAACTAAATCTTCCTGCATCCAAGCATCTACTCCATGTGTATTTGGGAGATTTCATCCAAACAATCTGACACGGAGGTCTTCGTCCGGGGTCTTGCATTTCCAGGGAACTATGCCAAGTTGAGAAGCACGGGTTCTCTGAGTCAAGCTCTGACACTCAACAAATTTTTCTAGGACTTGCCCAAACCCTTCCGTAGCAGTGGGTCATGTGGCGGCATGTTTTGTTTATTCTCCAAGCAGCCTTTAAAACTTGGGTAGATAGAAGTCTCTTTCTTGGTTTAGGGATATTTTTTATCTAGTAAGTTTGTAACCTTGTGGGGAATAAATCAACCTCTTGTGAGTTTGGGGAACAAGAATCAATCCAATAGACCCTAACTGAAAGAAAATCTAGTTTCTAAAAATGAAATATAGGGCTCTCTGGAGAAGATGCGTAGCATATGAGCTTGGAATAGATGTACCTTCCTCATCATCTTACTGCATAAGTGATCATCCCTGTCTCCCACAGTAATATAGTTTGATTGTTTGTGTAGTAAAAATGCCGTATAAATACTTGAGATCTTTTTTAAGGGGTTGGTTCCATATAGGAGACCATGTTGGCTGGTAACATGTCAAATCCAATTAATTAAATCTTTTGGCAATGTGTCATATGTTAGTAAAATAGAAATAAGTTATAATCGCTATAAGTTCAAAGTTATACTGAAGTTATAATAAAGCTATCCTTTAAGGCTGCACCTTGGTTGTGTTGATATTGCTATCTTCTAACTTTAAAATATTTTTTCTCTGTTGCATTATGTACTTAAAGCTAAAAGGATTCTACATTTTTCTAAAGTAGCAAACTTAAATTCGGTGTTATCCAGGACAGTTTTTAGTTCCGGTGACAAATTCTTATCTGCTGGTTGTAACAAAGATAGGCCATTCTGACCCATTAGAGAAGCCAAAGTAAATATTGAGGATATTTCTATTGATAATAGATTTAGAAATGACATGTCATATTCTGGCCCAAAATATCTGCTAAAGCTGGCAATCTCTGAAATTAGTCCCTTACAATTTTTATTATCCAGATAATTTGCTAAAAGCCTGCTTTTGTTTATTTAAATAATTCAGAAAAACATGTGTCAATTACTAGAATGACTGTTACCATGGTCTCAATTATTGTCCAGAATGACTGTTAAAATTGCAGGTAGGAGGCCAGGCGCGGTGACTCACGCCTGTAATCCTAGCTCTCTGGGAGGCCGAGGCGGGTGGATTGTTTGAGCTCAGGAGTTCAAGACCAGCCAGAGCAAGAGTGAGACCCTGTCTCTACTAAAAAAAAAATAGAAGGAAATTAGCTAGACAATTAAAAATATATATAGAAAAAATTAGCCGGGCATGGTGGCACATGCCTGTAATCCCAGCTACTCGGAAGGCTGAGGCAGGAGGATCGCTTGAGCCCAGGAGTTTGAGGTTGCTGTGAGCTAGGCTGACTCCATGGCACTCTAGCCCAGGCAACACAGTGAGACTCTGTCTCAAAAATAAATAAATAAATAAATAAAAATTGCAGGTGGGATTGGCTGCCTTTCCAAGGTATGTGTTCAGCAGATGGGAGCACAGGGCAGAGAATTAAGGTGTGGGAAGAGAAACAAGATCAGAAAGATTGTCAAAACTGGAATAAACTAAGGGTAGCCAACTCCAAAACCACGCTCATTTTAGAGTTGAGGAAGCTGGCATTTCTTACTGACCTTGCCCCACTGCTAGAACCCACATATCTGCTATTTTGTTAAATTTGGGGCCTTGAATCCTAGGAATTTCTCTTTTGAAAGAGGATCAATAAAGATGATCTAACATGGGAAATTTACGTATACTCTTCCAAACTTCCTTTGCCCCTGACCTTTCCCTGTCCTTAGCCATATACAACTCCAGCACTTTACCATTTGTTACCCACAATGTTAGTAAACATCATGTCCTACAACGTGCACCGGCCCAGCAGGGAAGAACCACCCAGGGCTGCTCACTGGGCCCCAGGTCCAGGTTAGCTGGTTTTCACTCTAGACCCAGCTTCAAATGTTATGTTCACATACATGTGAGTCACTTGGGGATCGTGTTGAAAACACAGACTCTGACTCCGTGGGCCAGGCCCAGACACTGAGATCTGCAATTCTCACGTAGCGGGCTCCCAGAAGCCGCTGCTGCTGGTTCAAAATTACACTTCTGGAGAATGTTGTCTGCTCCCATAGGAGCAGGTTTGGTGGCTTTTCTTACACGTGGATGTTGCTGCAATTTAGAGACGGGTGTGTGTGTGGTATTTTTTGAATCAACAGTTTGCACTCATTATCTCATTTCGACCTCATGGCCAACCAAAAAAATTAAGCCCATTCGCCTCATTGCACAAATGAGAAACTGAGACTTAGAGAGGTTAAGAAACTTGCTCGAGTGAGAGGTAGAGCTGAGATTCGAAACGGGGTCTTTTTTTCCAATACCCAGGGCCTAACTCAGAGTAATGTGTTAGGGTAAGTGTGTTCTTTCACATTTTCTAAAAGCTTTGGGGCCTATTTTTTTTACCAAAGGACCATACTCCAGCTTTCCAAAGGCTGTCACGCCGTCATCCCCACTTTCCTCTCGGCCTGCCTAAGAAGTCCCTAGGGCTCTGGGCGAGGAGTGCCTCCCACTGCTGGCTCATCTCAGGTGAAGCTGCACACAGGTGAAGTTTGCAAGCCCTGAGAGATGGAGATCAATTTCCAGTGTCATAAGACTCATTCGAGGACCCTGCATAGTGAACCAGATTTGTTCAATTCAGAACATGCTTGTTGGCCAACATGAGGAGCAAAAAAACCAGAGATGAAGAAAGAGGCTTAAGTGTACACGCTCGACTGGTTCAACTTCTCGGGTTCTTGGTGTTTGCATTTTGGATGGAATCCACAAAGCACGGCTCCTTTGTTCCCTGCTTCTTCATTTCCCACGGATGGAATGAATATTTCCGTTGCACCTGCTCTTTTAAGTTTTGACAATGTGCTTTTAAACAATGGGAAAAATTGGGTTTACTTTTTGAAGCATAAACAAACCTGATCTTCTGTACTACTAAGCTGTGGTTTATCCTGATCTTTGCTAAAATTCATTAGAGGTCAAGAAAAAGGATTAGAGGATCTGTTTAGGCACTTAACCTATAATGCCATGGGACAGGGAGGGCTGGGAGGATCAGACAAACATTTATATTTATATACAATTGTCCCTCGGTAGGTATATGCAGGAGATTGGTTCCACGACACCCCTGTGTATATCACAATCCGAGCATACTCAAGTCCTGAAGTCAGCCCTGCAGAACCTGAGTATATGAAGGTTTAAGCAGGTTTCCTATCCCAGCAATTCTGTACTTGCAGTCGGAATTTGCTTAAAAACAGTTCGTGGATAAGTGGACCAGCACAGTTCAAACCTGTGTTGTTCAAGTGCCAGCCGCGTACTCATTCAGTAAGGCTCTGTTCAATCCCTGTAGAACCATGTCGTACTTTTATTAAACACCTACTTCATTCTGACTTACCTCATAGTAGTCTGGATGTTTTGATGTCAGGAACTACATCTTATTCATCTTAGTGTTCCTGGAGTTCCCAACCTAGTGCTTTATCCGTAGTAGGCGCTCAATAAATGTTTGATGTTGAAAGAATGAACGAAAGATTGAACACAGGAATATTGTCAAGTTTAGAAACTGGTATCTCAAAGTGGCACATCGACAGTGTCAACAGCAGATATTGCACAGCCACTGTGTCTGGGATGACGCTGGGTGGTTCTGCAGGAGACGGAAGGAATACAACACAGCCCCTGCCTTCCAGTGTGCAATCCAAGGAGAGCAGGGGGTTCTTGGCTGGGCGTGAGACTGTACGAGGTACAGGGCCCCTCAGGCATTCTAGAAGGAACAGCTCCTCCTGCAAGGAGCACAGGTGGGGACTGGAGTCCTACTGAGGCTTTTTGGACACCCTCCGGTTCAATCCATCCATCCTCCATCCTGAGGGCCTCACTTAGAACACGACGGAGCCATGGCCAAGAGACCAGGTCGGGTGACTGGTTGGCCAAAGCCAGGTGTTTAAGGGGCGCACAAACATTTGATGGGGCTTTTATAATTAAATTTCTCATCATAAACTGAGTTACTGATATTCTGGTTTTTGACTTTCCTCTGAGTTGTGCTAGCTCAGGCAGCATCCTCTAGTCGAATCCCAGCTAAGGCACGATATTTGGCACTCTGGCAGCTTGCCAGGCTGAAGACCATGGGGAGTGCCTCCTGGGGCAACTGAGGCCACACAGCCTCTCAACACGTGCTCCCCCGATGCCCCTGAGCACCCTCTGAGGGACGGTGCCACATGCACTGTGCCAGCAGTTGGTATTTTTGCTGTTCCCTGGAAACATACATTGTTGCATAGGGGTGGGGGAGTCAAAGTGAGAAAAGGACACCTAAGGATCCTCTAAGTTGCTCTAGAGCTTGAGTGTTTTGAAAGCACTTTGCCTTTATTTTATCTCATTTGATCTTCTCAATAATCCTGTGAAATAGGCAGGGTCACTAACAGAATAGCATAGTGGCTCTTGCAACAATGAGGCATAAAGGGCTGTTAGGTGTGCTTGCATGGTCACCACACTCTCTTTTGAAAGCCTGCAGATCGCCTAGTCTAATTCTTGCTGATTACAGTTGAGGATATAAAGGCAGCCAGAGGTGTGGTGAATTGGGTCTAAGGTGAGCCAGCCCGTTGGAGACTGGTCCTATGTAGGCCTGCATCTGGGTTTGTTCCAGGGCCCAGGACAGTCTTGTGACAGAAATCAGAGCCCCCAGTTCCCACTGAATGTTTCATCCAAACAGATGAAACATCTAAACAGCAGCCTCCTTGCTGCTGTTAGAAAAGATTTTCTTTTGCAGGGTCATTCATGAAACCATTATATTAACTTCTGGTCCTTCTCTTAAAATACCAGAGGCAGTCTCTCAAATCTACAGAATACCTTGATATCCTGATAGTATAGTTTCTTCTTTCTTTTTCCTTAAATTGTGAGCTGGAACATTTATAGAGTAGGGCACAAACACATTTATGTGCAATTTTAAGACTAATTAGAAAAACCACTAATTCTGCTCAAGAAACAGAACATTGCTGGCATCCCAGAAACTTCAAGTGCCCCTGCCCAACCACATCCCCATTCTCCTCGCTAGAAGGGACCATTACCCTCCTTCTATGATAATTATTTTCTTGCTTTTCTTCATAGTTTTGCCTCCTATGTATGCATCCCTAAACAAGTTTTGTTTGATCTGTTTTAGAATGGCTATAAATGGAGACATAGCATATAGTGTACGTTAGTTTGTTGTTTAAAAGTGTTTTTTTTATTTTGCCCTTCAGAAAACCCCAAGCCGGGAGTCATGGCAACCAAACCCAAGCTCTACTACTTTCGTGGCAGAGGCAGGATGGAGTCCATCCGCTGGCTGCTGGCTGCCGCCGGAGTGGAGGTTCGTTCCTGACGGGGAGAAGGAAAGAGGGTAATTTGGATGGGACTGACGTGGCCCCCTTCAAACTTCAGGATGGCACCTCAGGCTGCACCTACTCTTTTCCTTTCCAACTCTCTTCCTTTGTAAGAGATGACAGACGGATCGTAGCTCTGGACAGGTGGGCGTTAGGGAGGAGTTGGGGGCTGGGGGTGTTCTGGAAGCTTCATAAAGGCTGAAAAGATCTTGGTGGCTCACAAGACAAAGAAGAGATCGGAGACCCACAGCTGCCTCACTATCTGCATTGGGCCCTGCTAAATTTCTGCAGTGTTTTCAGCTCTACCCCAGCAGCGCAGCTGTGTGACGTGCCTAGCTGCCAGCTGGAACCATAGGACTAGCTATAGTCTGGTCTCCTCTTGAACTCTGCTCTGAAAGCTCCGCCCCGTAGGATCTTTCCTCAACTCAATTCCCTCCCCACCAACTTTTCCATAGATTTGCCTAAGTGCCTTGGAATCCTTTCGTTTCATGCAGGGGTAGGCTTCCTGTTCCCTATTTGAATGCCATCTCTTCTAGAGCCAGGACTCATTACCTTCTTCGTTTTTCTCTCCTCTTTTTAGGGACCCCCTCCTCTACACTGCTCACCCTACCCTACCCTCATCTGAAGATTTGGGGGACCGAAAAAAATCACTCTTTCTCACAAAAGCTTTAGAAACGTCATCAATAAATTATGATACCCTCACTTGAGTAATGACCTTCGGATCCCTTTCTTTGAATATACGAGCATCAAATTTGTCCCGATATGGAGGGAGAATGACACAGAGAAGGAGAAGAAAGAAGAGAGAGGAAAGGGAAGAAAAGAAATCACTGGGGAAGTTGGAAAGGACAAGAGTTTGGAAAGAGGGAAGAACTAAGTTGAAGAAAAGGAAAACTAGGACTGGGGGCTTGGGGGTATCTTTTAGGTAGACAAAAACCAAAAAGGGCTACCAGTGCTGTGCCGATCTAAGCTAATCTGTACTTGACACGCTGCCAGAATTTTCAGCTGTGTGGTGGTTGACAGATTTGTGGTTCCTTTTAAAGTTTTATTCTGGAAGCCACTGGGCATTTTATACTGTAAGCATTTCTTTCTCTCTGAATTTAAAGTTATAATAATGCCTCTCTTCTTTATCTAGTTTGAAGAAGAATTTTTTGAAACAAGAGAACAATATGAAAAGTTTCAGAAGGGTGAGTCCAGATTTAGTCAATGTTATCTTATTACAAAAATAGAAGCTTGTTTCTGGAAGTATTTGTTTTGATATAGGACGCAGAGCTCTAGAATGGCAAATGTTAGAAAAGGCAATCACAGAGCATGACTGCTGACACTGGCTGTTTGCTGTGTCCCTGACACACAGCTAAATTTGCCTTCTGCACTGTCTCCTTAGCCTTTCCAAACACTTACCACATAGGTGATGGTGGTCGCCTCAGTTAACACGATCACGTGGGTTGACCAGTGCTAATTGGTTCAATACTCCCCCTCCCATCAAAGAATATTTTAAGAATTATTAAATAATGATCCAGTGGGTTGGAGGGAAGGGGACAAGCAGGGGGGTGAATCTGACTTAAGATATATTCTAAGTTCTCATGGTTGACATCCACTTTTTCTTGGGGGTGTTAACAGACTAATGGAAACCATTTTATCAGGTCACAATGTAGAGTCAAGACTATGAAAAATATCCAAATTCAATTAGATTCCGATCCAAAAAGAAGTCCTCAATCGTTATAATTCTCCAGAAAAATTTTTCACACTGAGAGAAAATAACTAGTACTTAAACTTCTAACAGCCGTAGCATTATTTTTCTATCTAAAGAAACCTTGCCGTCTCCATCATTGCTGATAAACAATCATGAAATTAACACAAATTGTTTTTAAGGACATGCAGCTAGTAGTTAGCAGAACTGTCACCAGCTGCATGACTTTGAGCAAGGCCTTTAACTTCTCTGCATCTCTGTCTCCTTACTGTGAAATAAAAATAATTCCTGTGGTTGTAGATTGCAGTGACCAGAAGATCTTGAGTTGGGGAGGCCTGGTTACCCCATCCCCAGTTCTTATCTAGGAACTTTATTATCTGCCATTCTTCTGAAGCTCCTCTTCCTTTTTATTTCTGCCTTATTCCACCAAACGAGAACAGTTCCTGGCACACAGTAGGGGTTTATATATATTATACATACGGAGTAAGTGAGTGTATCTCCATAAACTCTTCCGTGTGCATTCTGGCAGAAAGCGCTCCCTGACAGCCTCTGAAATCCCCCAGTCCTCCCTGAGGCTGTGATGCTGCTTCTGTGCTTGGGACCCCCTCCTGGGCGTGGCTGGTACCTGAGGACAGGAGGCAGAGAGAGGCAACAGAGAGAGCACTGGACTGGGAGTCCGGAGGCCCACTTCTCTTGGCTTAGTTGTGCCCGGACATGTGCATTTGGGCAAATCATGCTCACCTCCCTTGACCTCTGCAGTGCCTTGTCTGTAATATGAGGGAATTGAACTAAATGGTATTAAGATCCTTCCCTGCAGTCTTTTTTTTTTTGAGACACAGTCTCACTCTTTTGGCCCGGGCTAGAGTGCCGTGGCGTCAGCCTAGCTCACAGCAACCTCAAACTCCTCAAGTGATCCTCCTGCCTCAGCCTCCCAAGTAGCTGGGACTACAGGCATGCGCCACCATCCCCGGCTAATTTTTCCTATATATTTTTAGTTGCCCAATTAATTTCTTTCTATTTTTAGTAGAGACGGGATCTCGCTCTTGCTCAGGCTGGTTTCGAACTCCTGAGCTCAAACGATCCACCTGCCTCGGCCTCCCAGAGTGCTGGGATTACAGGCGTGAGCCACCGCGCCTGACCTTCTTTTTTTCTTTTTTTTTTTTTGAGACAGAGTCTTGCTCTGTTGCCCAGGCTAGAGTGCCGTGGCGTTGGCTTAGCTCACAGCAACCTCAAACTCCTGGGCTCAAGCGATCCTTCTGCCTCAGCCTCCAGAGTAGCTGGGACTACAGGCATGCATCACCATGCCTGGCTAATTTTTATATACATATTTTTAGTTGTCCAGATCATTTCTTTCTATTTTTTAGTAGAGACGGGGGTCTCGCTCTTGCTCAGGCTGATCTTGAACTCCTGACCTTGAGCGATTCACCCGCCTCGGACTCCCAGAAGGCTAGGATTACCGGCGTGAGCCACCACACCCGGCCTTCCCTGTAGTCTTGATCTGAGATTTTTACATCCCTCTGAAGAAGAGCGGCCACTCCTAGAAACAGGTGTCATTTCTAATTGACGTGTGTATCTCTCCCAAGTGGCAGCAGTTTCTGGCTTTTAGATGCTTGTTGAGCATTGAATGAATGTAGAAATTCCTTTAGGAAATGGAGGTTTTGCAGCCTCCCTGTGAAAACTAATAGTGGTGTTTCCAAAGCATGGTGGTAAGCATGGATCTATTTCTACTCAGAGAAACTGGGTAAGCCGGGCAGGACAGATCCCATTACGGGCCAGAAATAGGCTCAGGTAGTTAAAAGTGGCCTAAACTCATCTAGCTAGCCAGGCACACTGGCTTTCTGGAAAACTGTCACTGGTTCTTGGGGAGGTGCTTCCCCCACCACCTTCTACTGCCTCTGGAAGCGGGAACAGTGTTAGAAGTTAACTGTGGCTTTGCCAATGCGCTGGTGAAGTCTGGTTCCTATTCTGGGTGAACGTCCTTCTTCTCCACAGTGTACAGACATTGATGGAAATTTAGAAGCTATTTATTTCTTCAAGATCCCACGAAAAGAGCACCATTTATAATATATCTTTAAATGTATTATTTACATAGGTGCAGTCGCTTGAACAAAGAGAACTTGATTTTACTGAACCTTGGTTACTGACAGTATTAGTGTTTTACTTATCTCACTTCATCTTTTCATAATCCTGCTAGATAGCAGTTATTGCTATTCTAGACAAAAGAAGCTGAAACTCAGATAAGTAATTTGCTCAATGTCACATGGCTGGAAAGGGCGAAAGCCGACTTTTGAAACTAGGTGTGCCTGGGTTCTTGCTATCACACCCATCCTGCTGCCGTGGACACCCAGAGCAACAGCTCCTGCGCTTTTCAAAGAACGCAGCCTCCCAGACGCCCCCTCTGAGTCAGAGTATCTGGGGAGTGGGTTGGCTACTTTTAACAGTGCCCCACTGTTAGGGTGCAAAGGCTTGTAGGTGCTCGTGACGTGGGTGGAGAAAGATTTCTCACACAGAGATTAAGATATGTAAGTAAAATTTATTTTATCATTTAGAAGGACAGAGAGAATGAAAAAGAGAGAGAGAAAAGGGGTGGGAAGAGAGCAGGGAGACGGCATGGCATCCGAAGAAAGAGAAGGGGGTGCCAGCAGCGAGGCCACGTGGCTTGCTGATTTTAAGGGGGACAAAGAGAAGAAAAAAATTGTGATGGCTGTCAGATGATAACAAAAGCGGCAGCAGGTGGATAACAAAAACTGCCAGAGGCCAGGCGCGGTGGCTCATGCCTGTAATCCCAACACTCCGGGAGGCCAAGGCAGGAGGATCGTTTGAGCTCAGGAGTTCGAGACCAGCCTGAGCAAGAGTGAGACCCGGTCTCTACTAAAAAAATAGAAAGAAATTATCTGGACAACTAAAAATATATATAGAAAAAATTAGCCGGGCATGGTGGCTCATGCCTGTAGTCTCAGCTATTCGGGAGGCTGAGGCAGGAGGATCGCTTGAGCCCAGGAGTTTGAGGTTGCTGTGAGCTAGGCTGATGCCACGGCACTCTAGCCCAGGCAATATGGTGAGACTCTGTCTCAAAAAAACAAAACAAAACAAAAAAAACTGCCAGGATGTCAAAGTCCAAGACTTGGTTTCACGCCTTTGCAGGAGATGTGACTCTGTCCTCAAGATATGGTTGAGGCTGTAGCTTGTTCTTCTGCTGTTTACTCGGGAACTCTGTAAAAGCAGATTCTCAAAAAACAATTTTGAAAGACAGAGATTTCCATCTCTTTTCCGTCCATTCAGCTTTCTTCAGAAGTTTCCCAAAGCAGAACTCTTGTAGGGTGCCTGTTAGTGAGAGAACTCATAGGATTGCTCTTTAACCGTTACTGGGGAAATTGTAGGATTAGTATTTTCCTATGTGGGATTAGGTATTTTCCTGTTGTTTTTGCAAGGCCACCCCTTTCGCCCACTTCAGGTGATTCTCATAGACCATAAACTTTGAGAACCAGAAGCACTTATACTATAGCACAGTTATAGTAAATAAATAAATATAATAAAGTCTTAAATAATCATGATTAACCAACACGCAAAATGCATGAAACTGCCAAACAGATCTCAAATTTTACATAAAGCAAATGGAAGACGTTTCCTCTAACACATCACTTTGGATAAAAACTAAAAATCACTCAGAGAAATTATTAATAGATGTGAACCATCCTGTAGACTTACTGCAACCATTGAAAAAGAGTATCTTAACCTCTCTTTGCTCAAACCACAGATGGACGCCTGCTTTTCGGCCAAGTGCCTTTGGTTGAAATTGATGGAATGGCGCTGACACAGACTAGAGCCATCCTCAGCTACCTCGCTGCCAAGTACGACTTGTACGGGAAGGACTCGAAGGAGAGACTTAGGTACCGTAGCGTTCATGCCATCCCTTGGTCCTTGTCCAAGCTTCTGCCGTCCTACCCCAGCTGAAACTGGCTCAGGTGTAACCTTTCAGCCTGGACTGAGAGGAGAAGACAAGTGGAACAAAGGGGAGATGTCTTGCCAGACCTGGCACGCCTTGTGCGGAATTCTGAATAAATACTCCACTTCTCCCCTTTTTGTGTACACTCACAGTGCACTGAATGCTGCATGGAGCATTCTCATGTTCTCTCCACTCCCAACCAGATACGGTCTCAGAAAAGGACCTGATAACCCATCCTACATGAAGGTGGAAATGACCGACTAATCAAACAAGTATCGAGCATTGTATCAGTGATCCATTTACTATAAACAATGCTGTATAACATTTTACCTTGAGACACATAAATCAGCAGATCTATGGCACCAGGCTTGACTTATCGCAGCTGGGCTCACTCGTCCGTCTGAAGTCAGCCAGGCGGCTCTGGCTTTGGGTGTTGGCTATCTGTTGGGGGGCGAATGGGCCTTGTGCCTCTCGTCCTCTCCTCCTGAGCTTGTTCTCATGGCAGCTGGGCAGGGTGCTAAGGGTGAGGGTGAAAGCACACAGGCCTCTTAAGTTCTGGACTCAGAACTGGCACCTCCTCATTTTACCTCATGCCATTAGTCAACGCAAATCACAGGGTTAGCCCGGAAAATAGGCCCCATGGATTGATGGAAGGAGCTGCCAAATCTCATCACAAATACTGGAAGGTTTTGTGGCCGTTTTTTTGCATCTGTGTACAAGCATCTCCTCTGTGCTGTGTGTTGTGCTAGGCCTGGAGGAGGCTCCCTGGGTTGCTGCTCCCAGGAATGCTCTCACAGGAGATAAGTAGACTTAAGACAAAACAAAGACTTGCCACTGCAAACTTTGATCTGGGTTTGGGGGTCAAGGGGCTTTTTCAGAGGTCTCTGAATGTCGTCACCACAAGCATGGATGTGGTGGGGGCGGTCACGATACATTTAATGGAAGACAGGGTGGGAGAAAGCCCCAAGGTCAAATGCTCAGAAAAAAAGAAGATAGAAAGCATAACATAGGAACGAGCCAAGTCTATAAAAAGTAGCAGCCCAGCCCGATTTTCCCATTTCTCCATCGCTAAAACAGACT
>CAUYSK010088939.1:0-31486 GCA_963575035.1 Avahi laniger | reverse complement strand
TGGTAGTTCTACTTGTATCTCATTGAGGTATCTCCATATTAATTATTAACTTCATAATCTAACTATCACCCGAATGCTTTAGGTATGAAGAAAGTCTCCAGGTATGGTTAACCTAGGTTAAATTAATGCCAATAATCATATGCCAAGAATTAACTCTCTGTCTGGAAGCAGTGTGTTGGTAACACACCCAGGCACCTGACATGTTAATGTAGTTCTGACCATAAAGGTTATGTAGAAAAAAATCTCCATTCACTTGGACTAGACAGAACCAAAACCCCATACACAAAGCCCAGAGCACTTTCCTGGTATTGGGACACCATTACCATTTTTATTAATTATTTTTTGTTTAATAATAATCTGAATGAGGCCTCAGTATAATGATAAAACTTATTGGAATTAATTTGAGCTGGTAAGTGTTAAATAATTAATTACAATCAGCTTTGTAGTGAAATACAAAGGGGTGTCTGCCCAGCTCAGGGTGGTTTTCCCTTTCTTGGGGACAGTGTCTATGCAGAGGGGATGGCCTCTGGTGGCTATGCATCCGGACTGGCTACAACTGGCTGATCCAGGGCTAGATACTCAGCCCAAGCTGGGCCAATCTGAAGCCATCTCAGGGATTTTTGAGTTGGGACAAGAAAGAATGTGAATCAGTCTCTCTTGGTGGTAGCCACTGCAAGCTATTAATGTAAGTCCTGGGTGCCGCTTATGGCTAAGTGCCTTTCTCTGGTGTGCAGTAGGAGTATGTGAAGAGAGATCCAGGAAAAAACAGAGAAACCAGATGGTGGATGGGGAGAGAAACAGAGTGGAAGCATGCATTTTAATGGTATTTAGGCCTCTGGCATCCATAGTTCCTAAGGCCTAATTATTTATTTATTTTTTTTAATTTTTAATAGATTTAGGGGATAGAAATGGTTTTTTGTCACATGGATAAATTGTATAGTGGAGAAGTCTACGCTTTTAGTGTATCTGTCACCTGAACAGTATACATTGTACCCAATGGGTAATTTTTCATCCCCCTCTTCCTCCTTCTGAGCCTCCAGTTCCATTATGTCACTTTGTATGACCATACACACCCATTCCTTAGCTCCAACTTGCAAGTGAGGACATGTAGTGTTTGTTTTTTTGTTCCTGGGTTACTTAGGATAACAGCTTCCAGTTCCATCTAAGTTGCTGCAAAAGACATTATTTCATTCTTTTTTATGGCTGAGTAGTATTCCATGGTGTGTGTGTGTGTGTGTGTGTGTGTGTGTGTGTGTGTGTGTATCACATTTTCTTTATCCACTCAACAGCTGATGGATACTTAGGTTGATTCCATATCTTTGCAATCGTGAATTGTGCTGCAATAAACATACAAATACAGGTGTCTTTTTTATAAAATGATTTCTTTTCCTCTGAGTAGATCCCCAGTAGTGGGATTGCTGGATTGAATGGTAGGTCTACTTGTAGTTCTTTGAGAAACAATCATACTGTTTTCCGTAGAGGCTGTACTAGTTTACATTTCCACAAACAGCATATAAGCATTCCCTTTTTACCACATCCACACCAGTATCTATTGTTTTTTGACTTTTTGATAAAAAGGTCCAATTATTTGTGTGACTGTGCTGCAGTTTGGTTATGTGAGAAAGATCAGTATTCTTTTTCATAAATTCCTTTTTTCTGCCCAAGTTTCATCAAAGTGGAATTTTATCTCCTGCAACTAAGAGTCCTAGTGAAGATAGGCCTACAGTACAGCTAGTTAGAAACCTGCTAATTTGCCCCTCAGGGCAGATGGAATGGGACAGAGCCTAAAACTTGCTGGTCTCCTGCTTTGTGAGTTTTCACATCAGGAAATCCTTTGGGGAATGGAGAATCTTGGGAGCTTAGAGCTTGAGGGTCTATTCTACACAGGCATTTGCAACTCCGGACCAGGCTGCAAACTCCTAGCCCGTCAGCTCCCATCGCTGTTTCCAGAGGCTCCTACCAGGAGGCAGCATTGTGAGGTGGTTACCCACCCAGGTTCTGGAGTGGGTGAGACTGAGGTTAGGATTCCAGCTTTACTGCTTAGGGTGAGCCGTGTGGCCTTGGGCTGATTGCTCACTCCTCTCAGCCTTGGTTTTCTCTTCTGTAAAATGGAAGCCTCACTGGGTGTTGTTAGGATTAAAGGATACATTACATACAAATATTGGACAGAATACTTGACACATAATAATTGCTCAATAAATATTAGCAACAATTTTAGTACAAACCAAGTATACAAATATTGCCCACTCAACTGTTACAAGGCAATGGATGAGGCCGACTTAAGATGCATAGAGTTACTCTAATCCTGGTATAAAAGAAGGCTTAGAGAGTGCTTTAATGCCCCAGAAGAGGACTAAACAAGATAAGGGAAAATGATGATGCCATTTTTGTTTGTGACACAGTCTGACAGTCTTGCTCTTCTCCTCTCCGCTTGGAAAAACTGCAACAAAAATCCATCTGAAACCATGCAGTGGCCTTGCCATATTACGACTCACTACATACTGGAATTCCACAGACCCTCTCCAGGGGGTTTAATTACTTGAACTATCCAAAGAAACTAATTATAACAACCCAAAATGCCCTGAGGTTGCATTTATGCTTGACAAAAAAGGTCATAAAATCTTCCCTACTCTTAGCTCCTTTTTATTTTTCAGAGTTTGAGGTAAAGAAAGCTGATTGTAAGAAGAATTTAAGGTCAGCCAAATTTGTTTCTGGTAAGTTTTGTTTTCTTTCTCTTCTCCGAAGCCCCTGTTTGCCCTTACACCTGCAAACTCTTCTCCTCTTATCCCTCTACCCCCCAATTTAATGAAATAAATGAAGCAATATAATTGTTGGTAGTGGCTTTAGCGTCAGACATATCTGAATTTCAATTCCAGCTCCAGAAGTGATAACATCTACCTCCTTTATGAGAATATAAGTGCTCAATAAATGAGAATTATTGGTAATTATTATTGAAACTAATTGCTTCTATTAAAACACCATAGTGATGGTTATGGAAAGGGGGCCCGAGAATAACTTCATCAGAACCACTTAGAACTCTTCCTAAAAATGCCATTTCCTAGGTCTCACTCCAAAGCTACTGATGTCTGGGAGACCCAGGAATCTGCATTTTTAACAAGCTGCCCAGTTGATTCTTATGCACATTAAACTTCATGAGTGAGATTATACTAGAAGATGACAGAAACGCGTTCAATATATTACCTTTCTCACTGGTATATGTATTTTGGCCTGACTTATGGCAGTGGGTGAGGTAATTTGGGCCCATGTCCCAGACATGGATAAGCAGGAGTGGAAAGGCTTTTCTGAACTGCAGGGATGTTTAGTCCCCTGAAATCATACTGAATCCACATCTAAGACTGACTCCAGTGATCATTCTGCTTTTGCAGTGTGAGCTCTTAGCCTCTTAGCAGCAATGCTCAACTGTGGATGGTACTGACCCCCTTGGGCACTTGGAATATGGGGGGCTCTTTTGGTTATAACAATGGCTGGGTGGGGTGGATTCAGAGATGCAAATGTTCTACTTTGGAGTGGAAATGAAGAAGTGCCCTACTTCAGACACCATAATGTCCCTGTTGAGGGCCATGGTAAAAGAGACAGTTTTCTATCACTGCTTACCTTAGAGGTAGAAATGTATTTTCCAGAGCGCCTGGGAGTAGAAGACTGGTAATGTATCCCCAGACTTCTGTCTGCTGTGCTATGTGAGACCTGTTCTGCTCCAGCACAGAAATGCCCCCAGTCCTTCTTTGCCTGTACACCTTCCACCTGCAGGGATCGCCTTCCTCCTGTACCATGTAATATGTGTGGCTGTAGGTGGAAATGTCTCTCAATCAGAGGCAGAGTGACCATAAAGCTAACAAAACCTGAACTTCAGAGCTATTCTCTGACACAGAACCTTGTGAATGCTGGGAGGTGCTGGGAGCTCTCAAAGGGGAGGAGGAAAGCCAGGTTCCCTTAGGAAGCTTCAATACAAGCATTTCTGGCCAGTTGCCTAGGGAGATCTCAAGGGAAAGGCACATGGATCTCCACAGTGCCAGTAACTTGTTGTGACTTACTTTGTCATTCTAAAACAAATATTTGCCTAGTTTTGTATGTTTATTAAAAAGCCCCTACTTTCCAAATTTTATAAACTGTAGACTTCATAAAATCTGCATCTTCCCATGCTTCTCACAGGGGCTTTTTAGCTTTTTGAACATATTTTTTGAGGGGCTTTGATAGATTTTCATGTGACCATAAAACAAAGAGCCAAAATGTTTTGGGGTCAGAGGTGAACTGAACATTGTGTTCCATCTTTTTTTGGCCAAGTGTGGTCTCATGGGAGTAAATTTCCTACATTTCTAGACTGTCGACTCCAGGTTCTCCCAGGTTGTACCTGTGTACAGTTGGTTGAAGGGTGCAGGAGCTGGTCAGTATAGCAGTGGCTGGAACAAGAAGTAGGATTGAGCCATTGATGTCATGCACAAGGGCTCCCTGATAAATGCATCGCTACATAACCATCACAGCAAAGCTGATTGGATAGTTCCTCACAGCTGCGTATCATTCCACTCTAGGGTTAGTCCTATTGAAGAAGACTCCAGCTTGTAAGAGTCAATAAGAGAATCAATAACTCCTGGTGGATAACTCATTCATCTGTAATCTAGACGTGGCTGCTACTGAGTAGCTGGTAAGTCTTTTGACAGATAATTGTATGTATAGAAAGAGAAACATGACTTAATTTGCTTCTTTCAAGAGAAAACTATGTGTTGAATGCAGTGGCCCAATTACCTTTGAAGGATTTGTCATCAAATTTGAGAAGCTATTGACTTTAAGATCTATTCTGCTTTTCAGAAGTTCTCCATTGAAATAACTATAATTTTCAGCAACATTTTGTTCAACTCATTGTTGAGGTTATCTTTACTTCTTTTAAAAGATGTTCATTCTCCCTCTCCTTCTGTGTACCACAAACAAACTGACCTTGAGAAACCCTCTCTGTGCTTCCGCATATTTTTACATTAAATTTAGGTCAGAGCAGTGGTTCTTAGACTTTAGTGTGCATCATTGTCACCTAAAGGGCTTATTAACCCAGATTACTGGTCTCACCCCCAGGGTTTTCAATACAGTCAATCTAGGATGGGGCTGAGAATTTGCAAGTCTAACAAGTTCTCATGTGCTGCTGTTACTGCTGGTCCAGGACTGCACTTGAGAACCCAATGGGCTAGGCAAACTCTGGCTGATTACCAAGATCAACTGGGGTGATTTTGACCAACAGAATGCCCAAGGCCCATTCCTGGATGCATCAGAAGTTCTGGGCATCTGAGTTGGCACTAGAGTAAGGTGAATAAGGTACGCTGAGAGTGAATGCTTCCTTAAATTTTGCACTCTGGGCACCTTATTCACCTCACTCTAGTCCTGGACCTGCTGGCACTAGAATTGGGAATTTGCATTTAAAGCATCGGGCTAGCTGCTGCATAGAAGTCCCTCTAAAGCTTGCTGGAGTTAAGTAACAAGGATGTGAGGTAGTCTCTTACCCATTTATAGATTGGCCTATTTCTTTCAACAAGGGATACCGACACAGTGATATTTCTAGGGCTAAAGATTCACAGGTCATGAGCTTAATAACTGGTTTCGGGTAAATTCCTTCCTTGGTGTAGAACCTTCAAGTTATTCAACCTGTTGAGGGTTAACTGCTAATGAACCACAGACCTATATAGCAGGAAGAGATAAAATGCAATGGAGGCATATTGAAATCAGAGCGGGGAGATGTTCACTGTGCTAACATCTCTATCTTTATCATTCTTATGTATGCTTGCAAATAATATTTAGTGATTAGCATGTCACACAGGGAAACCATGCTTTTTTTTCCTAAGAATCATTTCTTTGGAAATAATTTAAAACTAAAAGAAAAATTGCCAGAACAGTACAAAGAACCCCTATATCCTCATCATCCCAAATCTCTAAATGATAATATTTTATTGCATTTGCTCTATTTCCCTGTGTTCTTCTTCCACACATCTCTCTCTGTCTCTATCTTCTTTTCTTTTCTGGTCCAGGATCTCATCCAGTCATATGCAACATGTTTAGTTTTCAACCCTCTTTCTGTCTTGGGTTTCCTGTCTTCTATGTTCTTGATGGCTTTAAAGTATACAGCCCTTTCATTTCATAGGATGACTCTCAACTGTCTGATGTTTTCTCATAACCAGGCTCAGGTCTGCATTCTTGGTAGGAACACTACATAAAATAATGTTCTTCTTTCTCAGGGCTTCACATCAGGGTACACCCTCTTGATCTTTCCCACGACTAATGAAGTGAACCTTGGTCATGTTGATGTCTACCAAATTTCCCCACCAGTTTTTCTTTTGTATTTAATTATAATTTTGTGAGAGGTATTCCAAGATTACGCCAATATCCTTTCACTTTTATGATGGCTGCCAAATGGTGATTCTCCATTTTCATCATTTTTTTCACATTTATTAGTTGCCATTTTACTGTAAATCAGAACTTATTAATGTCATGGAATTGTGAATTCCTATTTTATTTAATGGGTTATAATTTGTCACTTTTATTATTCATTTGATGCTCAAATATTTTCCACAATTTGAACAGTGAAAGCCCCTTCATGACACGTTCCCATCTTTCATTGACTGTTTTCTTACTTTCTGGCACAAAACAAGATGTTCCAGGATCATCTTGTACTTCCCGTGCCTCAGCCCTGGAATGAGCTATTTCCTTCTGGAGACAGTTATAATCCCCAAACTCCCATCAAATAGCATTTATAAATGAGAACTACATGTTAACATTTCAGTTAACTATCTAAATGTAAACATAAACACATTGACAAATGTTAAAAACTCAAAAGATGATGTACACCTTGAAGCATTATTTCCCCGTATGACATACTAATCACTAAATGTTATTTGCAAGCATACATATGAATGATAAAGAAAGAGATGTTAGCACAGTGAACATCTCCCTGCTCTGATTTCAAGGAATAGATAAAAATGGGAGGATAGACCAGAGAAAAGTTTTTTTATGTTCTTGAGTTGTACCATCAACTGACTAATGTGCATATCTCCGAATGTTTTATTTGCATCCTAAGTCCTTTTAGCATTAACTTATGTCTAGTTACCAGGGCTGTTATGGTGGCCCAGATGGACCGAAACAGTTTTTGGCTGTTGGCCTTTCAATATATCCTCATCAAGATCTAATAGGTGGGGCATGGTAAGAAGCTCAATTCAGTTTGCTGGTTAAGCATAAGGAAGATTCTGGAAAAGAGCTGCTCATTGTGGGTAGTTTGTGATGCCATTCCTGATCAAACCACGGATAGTGTCCTGGGAAAGAAATCTGTTGATAACATGTAATTCTGGTGGTGTTCTTAGAAGTTCCTGTTGTTTCCTGTGGAGCCTCCTTGCCAAAATAATTAACCTGCAACCTGGGAAGAGCAGTAAAGGAGCGTGGAGACAGAGAGGAAGGCACAATTCCTTCCCATGAATTTTTGCTTTCCTGAAAAGATTTCAGGTTTTTCAAAGTATTCTGCAATTTTTAAGAGTTCTCATTCTAATGAGAAGCAGATCTCACATCATGTAATGGTTGACTTGGTATGGTAATTTCATTACAGTAAATAGCTGAGGTGCTAGGCCCATAAAACTGACCTAAGACCCACTGTTCTCTGATAACAGGGGACTCTTTAATAGCAACAGATTTTAAAAGGCTAGTATTCCTTTGGACCATTTCTTCCAGGTACAAATAAGTAAAAGTCTACCTTAAGGGCCCTGAGTTGGGAGTAATTTTATGTCTTTGCTGTGATGAAGGATGTTATTATCCAGAGAAAATTATGCTGACACAATTTAGGCATAAATGATACAGAAGATAGTTGGAAAAATCAAATCTTTTGTTTTTCCGAGCAAGAAATTAAGCCATTTTCATGTTATTGGGAGGAAAATAAACTGAAAATTGCACTTTTCCTCTCTAGAATATGGCAGAAAAATGCTAGAATCTCCAGATTTATGAAATAAACATGTGAAACCATATTTCATATACATTTTTTTCTCCTAATTTACATTATGAACTGAAATTGTAAGCTTAGAGGAGGAAATAAACTATTTATAGGACTGAGTTCACTGCATTCAGATCTTCATGTTCCGGGCATGGTGCTAGATGGAATAAGGGAGGGGAAAAATGTATACCACCTCACTTATGATTATGCCTGCAAGTAGCTTATTATTATGGAGGGGGCCAAGGAGATTGTATAAGTGTCAATATGAGTGCAACACAAAACCCAGTGTGAAACAAACCCCAGGAGTGGCAAAACTAAATGTGATCTGGGTTACAGAAGAGAAGTATGTTTAGATAAAAGTGTTTGGGGTATGTGTGTGTGTGTGTGTGTGTGTGTGTGTGTATGTGTAAAAGAGAGAGAGAGAGAGAGAGAGAGATTACTGTAGATCTGTAGATATTCCTAATGGAAAGGATGCTGTTATACTTGGAAAATCAGAACAAGAGCACTGGCAGGCTGCCCATATGGGTCCTCGCAATGTGACATTTATCTTGGTGAATTCACTAGTGTCCTAGGGACTAGCTCACAGTCTTTCAGTTTCAATCTGAAACAGTCTGAGGGCAGAATTTTTCTAGATTTTTATGGTTTTCCCTTCACTTTAAGCTTTTCTTACATTTATTTAATTTGATATCAGTTTACTTTTTTCCTACTCAATTTTTTAGTCTTTCCAAAGCTTTAAATTTGATAGAGAGCTTCCGGTTCCAAAATGGTGATATAGAGGCAAGTTGGCTTCTCCTCCAACCACCTCCCCCCCAAATCAAACTCAAATATACAGCATTGAGATCTTTACCAGCAACATCCAGAGCTCTAGTATAAAGATAAGACAGTTCCCAGGGCCACAGAGAAGAGGAAAAACTCTGGCAGACAGTAGGAGAACCAGACTTCCACATCCATAATTCATCACCCCCTCATTCTACCAGGTGCCAACTTCATGGAAAATCTCCCCTCAACTCATGGTTCCTACAATGGGAAAAGTGAAATTGAGATGATCAACCAGTTTCTCTATCTTATTGCGTTCCCTGGCAGGAGTTCTATTCTTGCCTTAACCTGTGAGTAGTATCGTGACTCCCCAAAAGGAGAGATAACCCAGGGGAGGCAAGAATACCATCCCCAACCTGGAAACTCTGTTCTGTATCTTGGTCAAAGGAGACACCACGTAAGAGTGGCTGTAGGAGGTACATTCCCCAAGTCTGGTTGGCACAACAGCTTAGCCATTGCTAGGTTATTCCACACTGCTGGAATAATCCTTTTGGGATCTCCCCCATTTGGGACAGGTGGTGCTCTGACCATTTACTAGAGCTGAGGTGAACCTGGGATTAAGGTGTCACTTACAGCTGCAAAGGTGGCAGTGACTTAGCAGTGAAGATTTACTAAGCAAATATATTCAATAAAAACCAAAACAGAGAAGCTGGACGGAGAAAACTGACATAAAGAACTAATCCTTAAATGCAAAGACATAGATGTATACTCATAAGAAACAATAGCAAACAGGGAACCACAGCCTCCCCAAAAAGACAAAGTAAAAATCCAGTGACTGACCCTAATGAGATGGTGATTTGTGAATTCTTTGACCAAGAATTCAAAATTTCAGTTTCAAGAAAACGCAGTGATCTCTAAGATAACAACAGAAAAGCAATACAGAAATTTATCAGAAAAATTGAGAAAGAGATTGAAATAATAATAAAAAAACCCAACAAACAGAAATCTTGAAACTGAGAAGTATACTTGTGGAACTGAGAAACTCTTTAGAGGCTCTCAACAGCAGAATGAACCAAGCACTGGAAAGAATCAATGAGCTTGAAGACCAGCTATTTGAAAATACACAGAGAAGAAAAAAGAAAAAAAAATGAAAAGGAATGAAAACCACTTATAAGATATAGAAAATTATCTCAGAAGACCAAATCCAAGAAATATTGGTGCTCAAGAGGGAGCTGAGCAAGAGCAAGAGCAAGATCAAGGGGTAGAAAGCTTATTCAATGAAATAATAACAGAAACCTTTCCAAAACTTGAGAAACATGTAAATAGGTACAGTAAGGTCTTAGAACACCAAACAGATTCAACCTGAATAAGGCTACTCTAAGACATTTAATAATCAAACTCTCAAAGGTTAAGGATAAAGAGAAGATCCTCAGAGCAGCAAGAGATAAAAAGCAAGTAACATATAAAGGAGTTCCAATCTGTCTTGCCAACAAACTTCTCATGGAAACCCTACAGGCAGTGGGAACAACATTTTCAAAGTACTCAAAGAAAAAAAACCTGCAACCCAAGGATATTGTATCTAGCAAAATTGCCATTGAAATTTGAAGGAGAGTCTTTCACAGACAAACAAAAGCTGAGAGAATTCATCACCACCAGACCCATCTTGCAAAAAATGCTAAAGGGCTTTCTTCAATCTGAAAGTAAAAACACTAATGTGCAAAAGAAAACTTTTCGAGGTATAAAATTCACTGATAAAAATAAGTACATGGAAAAAACCTAGAATACTCTATTAATGTATTTGTTGCGTGCAAACCACTCATAACTCTCATACTGAAGCCCAAAAGACAAAACTATCAAAACCAATAAAAGCCACTGCAACTTGTTAAGAGATAGGTAATTTAAAAATATGTAAATTGAGACGACTAAAAGTCAAAATGTGGGGGGATGGAGTTATAGTGTAAAATATTTTTTTTGGTCTTTTTTTTTTTGCCTTTGTTTCTATTCTTGTATTTGTGTTCTAAGATAAGTTGTCATCTCTTTAACTTGTCATATCTATAAAATGTTTTTTTGTAAGCCTCATGGTAATCACAGTGCAGAAATCTATGATAGATTCATTAAAATTAAAAACAACAAATTAAAACATACTACTAGAGATATTCACTTAACTACAAAAGAAAACAGTAAGAAAGGAAGATAAGAAGAGAGGAGTCTCAAAACAACCAGAAAACAAGCAAGGAAATTGCAGTAGTAAGTCCTTACTTATCAACAATAATAATGAATGTAAATGGTCTCAATTCTCCAATTAAAAGGCATAGACTGGCTGAATGGATAAAATAAAAAAAAAAAAAGACCCAATTATACACTGCCTTCAAAGAACCCACTTCACTTCTAAAGACACACATAGACTGAAAGTGAAGGTGTGGAAAAAAGGTATTCTATGCAACTGGAAACCACAAAAGAACAGGAGTAACTATGCTCATATCAGATAAAATAGACTACAAATCAAAGACTATAAAAAAGACAAGAAATTAAAAAAGACGAGCTGCTGCTGTTGTTGTGGGACCCAGAGGGAACAAACCCCACAGTCCCCCATCTGTGCTGCCATCTCTGAGAGGGGCCCATCCTGCCACTGCCTGAGCTTTCAGCAGTGACCTGGAGACCAGACCACTCCTTCACACAAACATCCCCTGGTACTTTACTGGACTCTGACAACTGCAGGGGAATGGGGAGATGCAGGAAAGCAACAGTGTTTCCTGGAGTTCTGACCTGTAGGGCTGGCTTCCCCAGTGAGTCTGGGAAGTGCTGTGAATGCTTTGCAGAATAGAGGAGGGTGGAGAGCACACTCTCCTGTACTGGAGAGTGCTTGGCTCCTGATCTGAAGTTGTCTGCACCCCTCCCAGTGGAGACACCAGTGCAGAGAGGAGTATGTAGAGTGGGAGAGTGTGCCCACCCCAGAGCAGAAGCAGCACCAGAGCCTGGGAAGGGACATAGAAATGAGGAATATCCCTCCTCCTACCACCAATGCTGTGAACATAACCACCTCTGCTCCCAAGCATGAGCTGTGTGATGCCCCAGTTTAGGCTGGTCAGGGGTAGACTCCCAATAGTACTCTTCTCATTGCGCCCAGGTTCTGCATGGATGGTGTGGCTCATTTCCCTCCCCTCATGGATAGGCGGTGTTCTTGCAGTAGTCCTGGCCTGGGAATCTCAGCCCCTGGGTCTCTGCATCATTAGATCCACCGCCAATGCTCCCCAGCACCCATTCAGACTGCAGCAGTCTTAGGGGACTGGTGGATCCTGGGGGAACTGTGGGTCTCCCAGAGCTTGGACATCCAAGAAGAGAGAGCAACATGCCAGAGGACCCCTTAGGACAAAGGGGAACAAGCAGTAAGCTCCCCACCCTTTGTCTTTCTCCTCCCTTCCTCCTACCATGGCAGCTTTGGCAGCCATGACTGTTTCTGCTCAAGACCAACAAGGTTTCCACAGGGGATGATTGTGTCAGGGCACTTAGGAGCAGCTGCTCTGCCTCTGACAGAGTGCTCATCACACCCAGGATTCCACAGAGCTTGGCTCACTTCTTTCCCTCTAAAAAGCTGCAGCAAGCACTTTTGAGTGTCCCAAGGACAAAAGCTACTGCTTCCCCTCAGGGAGGGCAGGGCTAGCAGTCCTCTACCTCTTCCTGTCTCCTCTAGGAGGAGCTACCCTTCCTGGAGATAAGTCCCTGGCACAACCACACCTCTCCTGCCAAAGCATTTTGGCCACAATCCATAGCCAGTCTGTAGCCCTGCAGATAGTGGTTTGAGCTGTTTCTACCATCTCAGCTCCAGCTGGCCCAGATGGGAACTGGCATCTGGGTCTTTTGATTACCCCAAAGTATGGAGGCTGCTGTCACTGCTGAGAGAGGGAGATGTAAACTACTTGTACATCCCACAGCTGACTGCTTCTGCTAATTTTGTCAAGAGGGGCCCACCCCTCCTGTCACAGGCTTACAGTACATCTGCTCTTCTCCTGTCTGAGCATTGTTCTAGAGCAGTTGATCAACCCACCCCTCACTATCACAGCCTGAACTCAGGGAGACAAGAGGACAAGATTGCCAGCCTGATGTCAGGCTGGTCACCCAGGACTCAAGCAGGCCATCCAGGGGCCTGGGAACTGGGGATAGCCTAACCTAGTCTGCCACTGTTGGCACCTGAATACTCTTCCAAGGGTCTGAAGTCCAGCCAACTCAAATTTCCAGCAACACCACAGTGGGTAGTTACCTGTGTGAGCTGAAAGGTAGTGTACCTCTACCTCTCTACACTGAGCAGCAGAGCTCCCAGAAGAGGAGAACAGGTGAACTGCAAAGCTAAATGAAATATTAATAGAGAAAAAAATACAGAAGATAAATGAAATGAAAAGTTGCTTTTTAAAGGACAAACAAAATTGATAAACCTTTAGCTAGACTAATAAGAAAGAAGAACCAAATAAATAAAATCAGAAACAAAAGAGGAGACATAACAACTGTGACATCAGTAATACCAAGTATCATTAAAAGACTATTATGAACAGCTATATGCCAACAAATTGGAAAACCTAGAAGAAATATATAAGCTCCTGGACACATATAACCCTAACATGGTTGAACCATAAAGAAATAGAAAGCCTCAACAAACCAATAATGAGTAATATGATTGAAGTTGTAATATTAATAAAAATTTTCCCATCATAGAAAAGCCCAGGACCTGATGGATTCACTGCTGAACTCTATCAAACATTTAAAGAAGAACTAATACCAATCCTACTCAAATGCTTTAAAAAAATTGAAGAGGGGGAATATTTCCTAACTCATTTTACAAGGTCAGCATTACCCTGATACCCAAACCAGGCAAGGACATAAAAACAAAAGAAAACTACAGGCCAATATCACTGACGAACATAGATGTAAAAATCCTCTATAAAATGCTATTAATAGCAAACTGAATGCAACAACATATTAAAAAGATCACTCACCATGATCAAGTCGGATTCATCCCAGGGATATGAGGAAGGTTCAACATATGCAAATCAATAAATATAATATACCACATTAACATAATCAAGAACAAAAATCCTAGGCCAAAAAAACACTCAATGAAATTGACATGCTTTATGATAAAAATTCTCATCAAAATGCGTATAGAAAGAATATACTTCAAAATAGTAAAGGCCGTCTATGACAAACCCAGGGCTAACATTATACTGAATGGAGAAAAATTGAAGGGCTTTCCTCTAAAGACTGGAACAAGATAAGGATGCCCACTTTTACTGCTATTATTTAACATAATACTATAAGTTTTGGCTAGAGCAAGAAGGCGAGAGAAAAAAAGAAAGAGCATCCAAATTAGAAAGGAAGAAGTCAAATCAGCCTTGTTTGCAGACAACATCTTCTTATACCTAGACAAACCTAAAGACTTCACTAAAAAACTGTTAAACTGATAAACGAATCCAGGAAAGTTGTAGAATACAAAATCAACAAATAAAAATCAATAGCATTTCTATATGCCAACAGTGAATAATGTGAAAAATAAATCAAGAAAGCAACCCCATTTATAATAGCTATAAAAAATATAAAATACCTAGGAATCAATCTAACCAAAGACATGAAAGATCTATACAAGGAAAATTATAAAACTCTGAAGAAAGAAATAGCAGAGAACAAAACAAAAAGATGGAAAGATATTCCATGCTCATAGATTAGAATAATTAATATTGTTAAAATGACATTACTACCCATAGCAATTTACAGATTTAATATAATGCTTATCAAAATACCAATGACATTCTTCACAGAAAGAGAAAAAAAGTCCTAAATTTATATGGAACCACAAAAGACCTTGAATAGCCAAAGAAATCTTGAACAAAATTAACAAAGTTGGAATTATCACACTGTTTGACTTTGAGATTTATTACAAAATACCAAAACATTATGGTACTGGCATAAAAACAGACACATGGACCAATGGAACAGAATAGAGAACACTTATATAAATTTGCTAATATAAATCCACACATTTGACATCTTTGTCATATTTGACAAAGATGTCAAGAACTTATAATGGGGAAAGGGATAGTCTTTTCAATAAATGGTGCTGAGAAAACTGGATAATTGGAGAAGAGTGAAACTAGACGCCATCTCTCACCGTACACAAAAATCAAACCAAAATGGTCAAAAGACTTGAATCTAAAATTTGAAACTATGAAACTACTAGAAGGAAACATTGGGGGAAATGCTTCAGGACATTGGTATTGACAAAGATTTCTTTTGTAAGATCTCAAAAACACAGGCAACCAAAGAAAAAATAAGAGAATTGGGATTACATCAAGCTAAAAAGTTTCTGTGAGCAAAGGGAAACATCAACAAAGTGAATAGACAGCCCAAAGAATGGGAGAAAATTCTTACAAACTGTCTATCTGACAAGGGATTAATAACCAGAATATATAACGAACTCAGCTCAGTAGCAAAAAATAAATAATCCAATTAAAAATGGGCAGAAGATCTGAACAGACATTTCTCAAAGGAAGATAAACAAATAGCCAACATGTATATGAAAAAATGCTCAATATCACTAATCACCAGAGAAATACAAATCAAAATCACAGTGTGATATCATCTCACCCTGGTTAAAATGGCTCATATCAAAAAGGCCATAACAGATGCTGGTGAGGATGTGGAGAAAGAGGAACCCTCATACACTGTTGGTGGAAATGTAAATTAGTATAGCCACTATGGAGAACGTATGGAGGTTCCGCAAACAACTAAAAACAGAATTTCCATAAGATGCAGCAATCCCACTGCTGGGTATATATCCAAAAGAAAGGAAATGAGTATATTGAAGAGATATTTGCACTCTCATGTTTATTGCAGCTCTATTCAAAACAGTCAAGCTATGGAATTAACATGTGTCCATCAGTGGATGAATGGATAAAGAAAATGTGGTATATATACACAAAGAAATATTATTCAGGCTGGGCGCAGTGGCTCACGCCTGTAATCCTAGCACTCTGGGAGGCCGAGGCGGGTGGATCGTTTGAGCTCAGGAGTTCAAGACCAGCCGGAGCAAGAGTGAGGCCTCGTGTCTACTAAAAATAGAAAGAAATTAGCTGGATGACTAAAAATATATATAGAAAAAATTAGCTGGGCATGGTGGTGCATGCCTGGAGTCCCAGCTACTTGGGTGGCTGAGGCAGAAGGATTGTTGAGCCCAGGAGTTTGAGGTTGCTGTGAGCTAGGTTGGTGCCATGGCATTCTAGTCTGGGCAACAGAGTAAGACTCTGTCTCAAAAAAAAAGAAAAATAAATAAATATTATTCAGTCATAAGAAAGAATAAAATCCTGTCATTGGCAGCAACATGGATGGAACTGGCTATTGTGTTAAATGAAATAAGCCAAGCAAAGAAATACAAATATCACATGTTCTCACTCATAGATAAGAGCTAAAAAAAAAGCAGATCTCATGAAAGTAGAGAGTAGCTTGGTGATTACCAGAGGATGGAAGGGGAGGGGGACAGAGGAGAGGAAGAGGACAAAAAAGGAATACAAACATATTTATTACCACTGATCTGTATACTTTAAAATGGTAAGCATGGTAAGTTACATATGTATATGCTACCTCAATTAAAAAATTGAATAGAAACAATAATTCTTATTTTTTCACATTTATATTCCATCAGTTTACATAGCATTTAATTAAATCACTTAATTTAAATAAACATTTTGGAAAAACATAATTGGCTTTTAGATGCTTAAACTCAACTTGTGTATATTAGAGAGTAGTCATTCAGAAGTGAGCATTCAGCATGCTAGGGTACCAGACACACTGCAGCAGCATTAGGAAGGTTTGGCTAATTCAGGGAGTTTCTACTAAGTATTAATTGTTCACTTCATTTACAAGTTAGATCTTGCTGGCACTGAGTCATTTAGTGTTTGGCCTTGCATTTCTCTTTATTGGTCCATTATGCACTATTGAGCAATCAGAGGGCAACCTCATTTCCCTTCATTAGCAGCATATGCCTTGAGAGATTAGCTTTTTCCCTTTTCTTTCCAGTGAGAGTGGTGCCAGAAAAATCCTTTTGGAATCACTGATGGCAGCCACACTCCGCCTCACACACAAGAAGAGAAGATTTGACTAATCTGGATTGATAGGGAGCTTCCCGAGGAGTTGGTGTAGGATGTATGGCTCTATTACTTTGGGAAATGAAGTGGTCCCATCCTTTGCTTTGAAAAGAAAAGTTATTTGCCTCTTTGGGTTAATCCATGGGGAGAGCGAGAGGCATTGGTTCCAGGTTTATGAGGTACAGTGCTAGAACCAATCCTGACAAAGTGTTCCTTTGGTGGGCTGATTCTATGAGTGGGGATGGGGACGGGAAGAGGAAAAGATGGACCGTAAAAATTTGGGATCCTGAGCATGGGGTCCTCTGGACTAAGTTTAGTCCTGAGGGGCTGGAGTCTTCATGCCTGTGAACCTATGAAGTCCTTGCAGGGCTCTGGGTCAGCCAAGCTCTTACTGACAATTGCTTAACAGGGTTGCCTAAGATTACTTTATTATCTAGGGGAATATATCTTCATTTTGGTTTGCTACTTCTATTAGTTAAGGCCTAGATTCTGTGAAATTTCAGGTTAACAAGAACATTTTGTTTAGTACAGATGCAAATGGGCCTGTCTTGTAGAAAAGATGACTCTAAAGATTATGGTTTGATGCCCTGTGGGACATCACCAATTTTATATTCAACCTAGTATCTTATTCTAACATTAAAAAGAATCATATCCCAAACATGCCAAATTCCTCAAATGGTCTTGTAACTCACTTTCTCATTAATGAGCTGAATGAGGCTTTGACATTGTTAATTCTTTATTTGCAGGATATGCCTCTGTCAGGCTGATTTATGATCTATCTCTATCAGTGATCCTGTGAGAGAGAAGCGAAAGCTTCACGGGCTCATTACAGTCCCATTTCAACTTAGTGGGGGAGGTGGGGCAGGTGGACTGAATGCCCTGTTATTAGACTTAAGTTCCCAAGTCACACGGAGGAGGGCCTCCCTTAAGTTTTTCTTCTCTTAGTAAAGGGGGTGGGGTGGGGTGGTTGTGGTGATGGTAGTGAGGATGGGGCTCCAGGGATTAACTGGAGAGGTAACAGTGATGTGACTACAATTCTACTTTGAGTTTGTAGAGCAGTTTGTATCAGTTGTTTAGAACAGTGCATTCATTTTTGAATGATCGAGGTAAAACTCATTCTCTTCCCCCTGTAGTTCTGACAGTGGCATTTGAAAGCGGTCCTAAAACTGCAAAGATGAGGCAGTAGGGCATAGGGTTCTGGGTCTCTTAGTACTCAAAGAGTACTAAGTTACAGCTCATAAGCGTCATTCACTTTGGATCATTTTAATGGGGCTATATGGCCTTAAAAATTTTCAGAATCAGAGGGGAAAATAAACGTGGCCATTTCTCCTTTTGTATTGTTTTTAGCTTGCTCAGATTCATCTAGTTGGCAGTCAGATGCTACATCTAGCACTGGAAGTGATATACCCATTATGATTCTTCTTCCTGACATTTGCTGAACATTTCCTATCACCAGGCCCTCTTCTAAACACTTATCTGTAGTAATTCATTTTCATAATGAAAAGAGATCAAACTATGTCACATTTTGGTTCTGTAATAAACCTGATGGCAGCTGTTATAGATCAGGTTCCCCAGGAAGCAGATTCCGACATACTCTGAGATGTGTGTGCAGGAGCTTAAACCGGGGTTGCTCTTGGAATCACCGTCTTGGAGGACTGAAAAAAGCAGGATGGGCCAGAGGGAGAGGTTGGGTTCTGATGCAGTCACAGCAAAGACGTCAGCTGATTCTATGGTATGCTCTGGGCTTTTGAATCCCTGCATTGATTAGTTTTTGGATGCAAGCTGATCCCCTAGACGGGGTTCTGAGCTTGGTCAGAGGGGTGATCCTTGGCAGAGAGCAATCACTGGTTCTACTACCTGTATATATATATTTGAATTTTTTATTAAAAAATATTTAATTGAAAATGATTGTATATACTCAAGGTGTAAAGTGTGATGATTTAATAGACATATCCATTATGTAATGATTATTACAAATTAATTAACACATACATCACTTACTCATGCTGTGTATTAGATCCCCAGAATTTGCTCATCTTATAAATGAACTATTGTACTCTTTGATCAACATGCCCCATTTCCTTCAACCCCCAGCCCCTGGCAACCACCATTCAACTTCCTGTTTCTATGAGTTTGACTGTTTTAGATTCCACACATAAGTGAGACCATACAGTATTTGTCTTTTTATGGCTGGCTTATTTCACTTAGCATAATGTCCTACAGTTTTTCCATGTTGTTGCAAGTGGCAGAATTCCCTTCTTTTTTATGGTAAGATAATATTTATGTGTGTGTATGTGTACCACATCTTTATCTATTTGTCCATCAATGGAAATTTAGGTTGTTTTCGTATTTTGACTATTGTGAATAATGCTGCAATAAAAATGGAAGTGCAGATATCCCTTCGAGATATTGATTTCATTTGTATATATACCCAGAAGTGGGATTGTACCACCTATATTTTGCTCCATCTCAATTCATCTCTTTCAATATAACCCCACTTCTGCAGCATAGGTTTAGGCTTTCATTGTTTCTTTAATGGATTTTTTAATGGTCTTCTAACAACTCATTTCCCAGGTCCCAGTACTGCCTTCTCCAATTATACTGACATATATTAATAATTTTTTTTATTTGTCAACCAAATCAGGACACTTTTGAGAATGAAGCAGGATTTTATTATATTAAACACTGCATTCAGAAGGCAGGCATCAACAAGGACCATCCCAGGCAAACTGGGACATACAGACACCCCTCTAATTTATCCTGCATAGGTGTCAGAATTTGTTTTCTGAAACTCTTGTCTGACCCTATCACTTGCTTGATCATACACTGTGTCTAAGGGGAAGCATGCACTGTTCTAATGACTGCAGTGTTCTGCTCCATTTGGCTGGGTTTCTTGTTATAAATCAATCAATTAGCAGTCTGCCTCTTTTGCAGTTTGGGATAAATTTTAGTAAATAAAAGTCTTCCTAGGGTTGGATCACTTTTGTCTATCATAAAAAAAAGCAAGCTTCAGAATTTGCCACGCTGAGAAGCAGCCCCTGGAATGTGTCATCCTGATGCAGGCATTGTGCAAGACAGCTCTTCCCCGCTGGCCTGTGGCATCCCTGGAAGGAACGACCACCACACAGCCGTTCGGCCTCAACGTTGCCTCTCCACTGCTATCGGATCAGTGGATGAATAGATTAAGGAGTCAGCCGTTTAATAAATGGCTGAATAAGAAACAAAGTGGTCAGTGATCCTCACCAGATATATCAGTATTTTTCTCAAAGCTTTCTTCTTTTCCAGGGATGTAGTAAAAGAAATTTTTTTTTCCTGATAAAAATCCATTTACTTTTCATTCACTGACAAAAGGAGTCTTTCTTATAACTTCTCTGAGGAAATTAGCTAGTCTTTTAATTGATATTTGTAATATCTCTTAAATATTAAAGTTTTGTTGTATAATAAATCTATATTCAATGAAGAAAAATTGGAAAATATAGAATAGCAAAAGGAAAAAATTATCCAAGGTGCCAGGGTATGAGGCTGCTTCCACCTCGATTACCAAGGGCTAGACCAACACACAGCTGAGCTGTGGGGACAGAGGTGCCTGGCAGAGCCCTGGGGTGTGACCCCTGCCCTGACAGAGAACCATGGCATGGGTCAGGCCAAGGAACAGAGCCATGGTTTGGGGCAGTTCTCCCCTGAGCATTGCCACCCCAGTATATCCAGAAGGAGGGGCTGCCACCCCAGTAGGCTTGGAGGGGAGAGTATGGCACCAAAGAGGATTATTCTTAAGCTTAGGATATCAAGTAGTTCTTGCTAGGTTTGGATTTGCTTGGGACCAGACACCCCTTCCTTTCCTATTTCTCTCTTTTGGAATGGGAATGTCCATCTTATGCCTATTCCACCATTGTATCTTGGAAGCACATAACATGTTTGGTTTCATAGGTTCACAGCTGGAAAGGAATTTTGCCTCAAGTTAAACTGTACTCTGAGTCTCACCCATATCTGATTTAGATGATAGTTAGGTGAGACATTGGACTTTAGAGTTGTTGCTGGAATGAGTTAAGATTTTTGGGGTTGTTGGGATGAGATAAATGTATTTTGCATGCAAAAAGGATATGAATTTTGGAGGGGCAGGAGCAGAATATTATGGATTGAATACTCGTGTTCCTCCCACCAACAGAATTCATATGTTGAAATCCTAACCCCCAATGTGATGGTATAATATTAAAAAGGTGGAGCCTTTGGGAGATAATTAGGTCACAAAGGTGGCACACTCATGAATGGAATTATGTCCTTATAAAAGGGACTCCAAAGAGCTCTCTTGCTCTCTTTCCATCACTAAAAGCACAGCAAGAAGGTGGCAGTCTGCAACCTAGAAGAGGATCCTCACCAAGAATCTGATCTTTCTGGCACCCTGATCTTGGATTTCCAACCTCTAGAATTGTGGGAAATAAATTTCAGTTGTTTATATGGTATCTGCTCTCTGGTACTTTGTTATAGCAGCCTCAATGGACTAAAACACCACTTTTCTACTATTCTATATGTAAAATTATATTGATTTTGTGTACATTCATTTGTTCTCTGTGAATGAGTATGTAAACACTTACACATATAACAAAAGTAAGACCATCCTAAGCAAGCTGAAGTGTAACCTGCTTTTTTCACTTAGTAATAAAAAATGCTTTTTACATCAATAGGTATATAGCTGCATCATTATTTGTGATGGCTGCACTGTATTCAATTGTACGGCTGCTCCATACTTTATTTAACAATCCCTTATTTTCTGGCATTTAGGGAGTTTCTAACTTTGTTATTATTAATATTTAAGGAAATGTTCACTGTGAATATCCTTGTATATGCACCTTTTCTCACTTTGATTTCCTTAGGATTAATTTATATATAAGGATTTGCTGAATCACTTTTAGACCGTTAAGAAATCTGGCCAACTTGCTAGGTTTGGCATTTGTGTGTGTTGCTGAAACTCCCAGCAGCCTGATTGGGTGGATTTACTGGTGGAGAGTCAGATTCCTTGGTTGCTGATTAGAAAATGATAAGTTTTTGAAAACAAGATGGCGGGCTCATGGTGAGGAGCTATCAGGGGATGAAAATTGGTGTGCCTAGAAGCAGATTTTAAAAGCAGTTCTTCTTCAAAACATCTTTTTTCATACCACCTGATAAGCATCTTGAACACCATGGCTGTAGCAGCAATAAAATGGGTGATATCAAAGAGAACTATCTTGAAACATTTATTTCCAATCCAAAATGCAGCTTTATATTGTGTTTGTCAAAAATCTACATATTCTTCTCTACCAGATGACTATAATTGCAAAGTTGAGCTTGCTTTGACATCTGATGGCAGGACGATAGTATGCTACCACCCTTCTGTGGACATTCCATATGAACACACAAAACCTATCCCTTGGCCAGATCCTGTGCACGATAATGAAGAAACACACCATCATGTGCTGAAAACCAAATTAGTAGAAAAAAGTTAAAACCTTGAGCAAGGACCCATGATAGAACAACTTAGCAAAATGTTCTTTACTACTAAGCACCGTTGGTATCCTCGTGGACAGTATCACACTTGTCATAAGAAACTGAATCCTCCAAAGGACAGATAATATTGAGGTTCTCCAGGGAATCAGAGAGAAATGTGCCTCATTTGCCATTTGAGAAAATGTAATCTGGTGTATTCACTAATATGTTATACAGTAAAATAGTAATAATAAAATGTCTTTTCATATATTAGAATGTACATTTCTTTATATTAAGTCTAGATTTGACATTCTCCTTTAGAGAAACCTATTTCATCTTATTTTTCCTTTGTGATATTAAAGTCTTTCATTTACAAAAAAAAAAGAACATGATAAGTTTTAAGCTCAAAGAAATGTATTTTTAAAAATTGTCATTATAACCCTTTGGCTGTATATGTATAGACAAGCTAAAATGAGACATGATCTAAAGAATTTGTTCACTGAAAAGTTGAAGCCCAATATATATATATTTTTCCTTAAAAATATTTTTGTTGCAGTTTCCTCTTCAATGTTGTGTTTTTGGAAAAAAATGGCTTCTCTTTCTTTCTACAGTTTATCTGGCTAATGTGAGCTCAGTCTAATGATTGAATATTTCTGGGGAAAATATTAAAGGACATATTTAACATATTTCTAATTCTGAGTAGGTCTTTACCCAATACAAGCCCTTTGAATTAGCCAAAAGAAAATGTTCAGAACATGACATATAATTGAGCTCTGATGTTTTATTCTTCCAATAATTCTTTTACTGAATTTGATATTTTTCTGGACTTACTAAAAGTAAAGTTTGTGTCAGAGTCTTCTGTGATTGATGTCAGGTAAAAGTTGACAGCATGACTTGGAATTGTGATGGATTGTGGAGGATTGACTCCTGAAGAGAAAAATTGCCAAGTGATGCTCAGAGATGGCAGTATTCAGAAGACCATACATATTTGCAATTTTAAAAGATAATGTCAAGATGAAATTCAACTTTCTTTAGGTAGTTTCCTGGTGATTTTCACCTTAATCTTTTATGTTATTTATTACTTTCCTCTTCTTAAATCAAAGAATATAATTTTTTTTTTGCTATAGAAATATATTAATACCTTCATGTTCACTCCATTACTCTCTCCAGAGGCTTCTTCCTTTACTTTTGGTCTTTCAACATGGATAGGTGTGATGTGCTGGGCAGTGAGAATTGAGGCTTTGTTTGCAACTCGGGTGGTTTCTGGCTCTGTGAATTCTGCAACTCTAAAACATTAACCAGCAGGACAGGAACTATGAGAGATTTATCAGACTCCTCTCCCTCTAAGATTAACTCTTTGAATCTATAAACAACAACTTTATTACAGTGTATGATTATAGCAAAGACCTTCATCAGTGGAGCACATTATTATAACAGATACAACAGCTAGCTAATGTAATGATCCTGTCAATAGAATTGGAGGACCATTCAGACCTTCCAGTTAAGCACTGGGTATTTGGAGATGTTGCTGCTCCAATTGCCAGCTCCACTACAAACAAATATACTGTCTGTAGTGCTTTTGCTCATTGCCATTCTGCAATAGACAATCTACTGCAGATCGTCACAAGCTTACATTTATCTACTGCATCTATAGAAATTCTCCCGTCTCTAGAATCCATGAATTTTGGGCATTTTCTCCCAACCTAATGATGCTGAGTGTGTGGGAGGGCCCCCCGTCCAAAGATATCCAAAAAGCCTACATTCTAAGTAGATGCTAAAGATACCAAGAGCTAGAAAATTGATGAGTTGACTTCTCTTAGGATAAAGGGTAAGATTTGCAGCAATCAGTCCATTTATCTCTCTGAACAATAATCCTTTCATCTTTTGAGCAGAAGTTATAGATGGGTAAAATATGGGAAAGAGGAGATGGAAATGGGAGAACACAGCAAAATGTGTGTTGAGGGAAGGGGTCTTTGAGATATACACAAACCTACGATAATATGTACACACTTTTATATAGATTCAAGGCACCATATTTTCTACTCTTGTCTTTTAAGGGGACAAAAGAGCTTGAATCATAAAAAGGGAGATCTTGGCAATCATAAACATGATATTCTAGCTTACATCAAAACAAAATAAAAAAATGCTAGTGATTGATGCTACCATCTTCTTAACTAAACACACACAGTTCTCAAACTCTCTGCCTCTTCAGTCCTATTTATTTACCAATTTCCTATAAATATGCCAAGAATTCTCATCGGCCTGGACTTTATGTTGGCATACTCAATCATATTTTTCTTTCCTCTCATTTTTGTGGTTCTGCCTGCTTGCAGAGTCTCACTCAGCTTTTCCGAACCACCGTTGGTATATTTTAAAAGCTTCCTTCTAATCTGGAGATTCTACCTGTGTGACACCTCCTGCCTGTGTTTTGGCCAGATCCAGTCTTAATGTTGTGATTCAGTGTTAAAACATGTTTATGACTATTGGCAGATCAACAGGCCTCATGGCAAGTGAGGGTCTGCATGCCAACCCTGCCTCACTCCTTTGTTATCTTAATTTCTTTCAATCCACCAATCTCATGAGTATGGGGACAAATGCTGATGTGACTGTCCTGGCATATAGCAGCTTTACATTATAGGGTTTATCTGACTTGATGTATGCTTGCATGGTATGAAAGGGAATATTTTTTAATCATAAGCTATTTCTGGATACAAACAGAAGTAGTGCTTTTCTTATCTCTGTTCTTTTGTTCTCTCAGACTTTTCAATTCCTCAGTTCCTTCCCATCCCTTTAGGCACATGGAATATGCTGTTTGTAGAATACTTTGTTATTTTTGTTTGCTTGTATACTAAGATTTCCACAAAAATCTCGTTATCAATATTTAGGAATATGGGTGACCTCCATTTTCTAATATCTGATGCTTTAATTCTATTTATTTTTTGTGTTGGCCTTTATATTTTTCACTCATTTATTGATACAAAACAGAAGCCACAGGCTTTAATCATGGAAGTTCCACTTTTACCTAGCTTCCCTGCACACTCAGAGCTCTCCAAGAGTCCTGGTTGGTGATAATATGTCCTGACTCCTTGGGGAGGGCACATGGAAATTCCACATTTGGGTCCCTCCCAGATCTTGCCCCATGTGTCTCTTATTTTGGCTGGTTCTGATTTGCTTCCTTTTCTGCTAAAATGCAACTTTAGTTGTAAGTACAGTACTTTTCTGTGAATTGTTATAACAAATTATTAAACCTGAAGGGGTAGCGGAAACCCCTGAATGTGTAACAGGTGATCGGAAGTGCAGGTGGCCTAGAAACCCCTGAGCCTGTGGCTGGTGTCTGGAGTAAGGACAGTCTAGTGGGGGACTATGACTTTAACCTGTGAAGTTTGACCTAACTCCAGGTGTTAGCTTCAGAAGTCAATTGCAATACTAAAAATAACTGGGAATTCACTGAAATAATATGCTTGACACAGAATTATTGCACAAAAATATTTGTAAAAGGGCTTCCAGTTAAACAGGACAAAGTCATATTCTATCCTGGAATAATGGATAAAACCTACTATTTCTCAGCATCTAGATATTATGTCAACACATTTAAAAGAATCATAGAGATAACTTATTCTACAAGTTTTGTCTCGTAAAAATATTTGTTAAAGGACAGGTGCTATGAATGAAGCCAAAAAGATAAAGCTGTG
Organism: Avahi laniger; assembly: GCA_963575035.1. Classification (NCBI taxonomy): domain Eukaryota; kingdom Metazoa; phylum Chordata; class Mammalia; order Primates; family Indriidae; genus Avahi; species Avahi laniger. The sequence continues at coordinate 5,480 of CAUYSK010088939.1, read as the reverse complement.
AAGATATGTGAACTGAAATATTTAAAGTGTCACTATAAAGAAAATTGGAACTGAGAACATTACCATTTAGCAGAATTTACTCTTAACTTACCAGACACTGCAGCAGCACCACCAGTAGAAAGAATATGTTCTCAGTTGAAACTATTATGGTTCTTACTACAAAAAGAGTTAAGGAAAGATGTCAACAACTTCTAATTTATAAACTATAAAATGCAACTTTCAATAAGACTGTTGGCAATTTTATAGGAACTTAAAAATAATAAAATTATATTAAAAAAAACCTCAGAAAAGGATCAGTGACGTGATATGAAAGGAAGATATGGGTAAGAAACTGGAGAATGTAAGTGACTATTGTACTATTTCACCCAGAATAAAAGCCAAGTCCATAGAGAGGCCTGTGAGACTCTCCTAAAGTGCTTTAGCCTCCCTTCTTCTGTAACGTCCCCTCTTACCCTCTCTTGGGCTCACTGGGCTCCAGCCACACCCTCTTTGCATCTAGCTGACATTCAGACCCACTGGGCACACTCTGCTGGTCATAGTCAAAATGGACGGTTAGGCCACAAAACCAGAAAACAGAAAATATGTCTCAATTCCCCAGGGTTCTGAATGTGCCTGTACTACCGTACTGCTGATTACTGATCATAAAATAATTTCTTAATCCCTTTAATTGATTTAAACCACATGAAATTGCCCAGTAATGGCGATACAGAAAAGAGGAAGTCATCAAATTAATCCACCAAATTGTATAGCCCCAATCTCTCTAAAATAAACTGACGGTGTCAGGCAAAATCAAAGAGAATGCAATAAAGTAGGAAGATACAGACACTGAATAGAAATATTTCTATATCACCATAGGAGGCTGCATCTGTTCATTTGTTTGCTGACAGGTGTTGTTAAATCCACAGGCTTACTGTGATTAACCCCAGTTACCAAGGAGCTAATTATCTAGCCTAGTTAGCTTTTCTTTTCTTGAGAGGTTTGTTTACACTGCTTCCTCTTCTTCCAGTATCCTTCCATCCTTGCATTGATGCCTCCTGCTCCCAATCATGTTTACTTTCAAACTTTACTAGTGACCTCTTAATTGCCAGACTAAATAGTCTATTCCAAGCCTTCACCCAGTTGTGTCTGAATGGCTTTTAATAGTTGATCACCCATCAATTCCAACGCTTCCTATTTTGGGTTTTCATGATAAATACTTTCTCTGCTGCCTTCCCACTACCATTCTGACCTCTACAGCTTCTCTGTCTCCATTTACTGATTCCTGTCCATTAATCGAAGCTATATTTGGCCTTTTATCCTCTGCACCTCATGTGAACTTAATCACTCTTAAGGTTTTTCCCCTCTGTAGCACTGACGACTTAATCTCTCAGCTCAACTCTACCCTCACACTGGCTCTTCTGTGTCACATTTACAATCACTTACTGGAGGTACTTGCATTTAAAGTACTGCCATGTTCTTCCAGAACACTTCCCTTTCCCAATCATCTCATTTCTATCTTAGACATTATTTCAATGTCCCAGGCAACAAGACTTCAATACCAAAGAGAAATTTAATGAATGGTAAACTGAAGTTATCATCCTTCCTCCAAAGAAGTTTGTTTTCAGTTTCTTCGTGTCATCAACTCACACTCCCATGTCCCTGCTACAACTTTCCACTTCTCATTCTCCAAATGCACTCTGCATTCTCCATGCCTTTTCCCATACTCTTCCCTTTACTTGGTTTCCACATAACTCATCTCCACCAAGAAGTCCTATCCATGCTTCAAGGCCCAGCTAAAATCTCACCCAGAGCTTCAGCCCAGATTTACTTTCACCTGACACTCACCTGCACGTCTTTACCATGTAAGGGTCTTCAGTGGATAGAGATATTTCTATACATGATTTTCTCTACTGATAGGAAGCGAGTCTCCACAGTGCTGAATCCACATCTGATTCTCTTGTTTTTTAATCCCTCATAGCAACTAGATAATGCTCATTAAATGTTGTTTTAATTGAATAGCACAGACTCCTAGGCATGGGGTACAGAATAATCAGACTGATTTTTACTTAAGCATTTTGAAGCCCCCTTATTATCTGCAATTAAATGTTAATGAAGACTCATTGAAAAATTAAAATGCAACAAGCACAGCTAATAATATAAAAGTGATGAGAACCTGGGTAGAGACACAGGCACGCAGGTACATCATATTAATACTAGTACTTTAGCCCTTTATCTGTCCTCTGAATTCTGGACCCATAGCAACTGAAGAAAGTTACACAGAAAGAACTTACCATCAGAGAAAAAGAGTACCTGACCAAATTGACAACCTTAGTTAGAACAGATATCTACAGCCAGAGTCTGCCAAGGCATTTTGTTTACACTTCCAGATCGCTTGCAAGAGGGCCTCTGATGACAGATTGTATCTCATGTCTTGGCTGTCATTATGAAAAGCATGACTGATGAATGTGCCAAGCCCAGGATTCTGTGCAGGAATTCTCTGACACTGTTCTTTGCAGGGCTGCCCTCAAGCTAATTGTGAAGTCAATTGTCTCCTTCCTCCCCCTGTCCTCAGGGCTGCCTAAAGTTTCTTCCTGTCCAACTCCTCCCTCCCTCCGAAACCTACACAAGATACCTTCCCCATCAATAGTTGAAAACAGGTTGGGGATGCAAGGAAGAGAAATTAAAAAGGTGCTAATTTTTGAATCAAAATAATATGCGTGCATAATTTTTTTTTAAAGTCGAGTATTTCAAGGTTTATAACAAAAAAGCAGTCATCTGCCTCTTTTACTTCCTCATCTACTTATGCCACCCAGACACAGCCACCTTCAACATTTTAGCAGTTGCTTCTGGCATTTACTTCCATATTTCTAAATAATATGTTTATGATATTTATTTTGCTTTTTGATTTTAAATATTATCTCTTGTTTTTCTATTTAATTTAATGTAATAAGCTTAGTATCCATACACATTTAAACACACACACAAACACAAAATGATTATATCACAAATGGAGGGCAAAAATAGTCAATGTTTTCACTGTATATGTATAAAACAACATAATAAATATAATATTGGTTGTAGCTTAGTCTTATAGTGTGTTGCATTTGTTTTCTTGTTCAACTTTTTGTTTTTTTCCCAAATTAATTTTAAAATGCTTACTTTTAATTCACCTAACTAAATCAGGCTCAAACTTCTCAAAAGAATATTCCACAATGGAGGCAACAAATCAAATCATCTATTAGTTACTTTATTATTTTCTTTCCAGGGAACACCCTTGGGAGCTCTGCATCATTCCATTTGGACTGATTGCTCTCGAGATCAACTACTCAGGATTGATCTGAGTCTGCCCCACTCTCATTCTCAGAATTTTCTTTGCCCCCTCGTATGTTGGACTTTCTATATCCTGGATTCCTTGTCTCCCTCTTTCGTGGGTTTTGCCCTCATTTTGGTGAGGTGTATCTTCCAGTAGCTTCCTGAGGTAGATTTCTTAAGAGCTTGTTTATCTTAAAGTGTCTTTATTCTATTCCCTACTTACTTGATAGTTTTCATGGGTTTAAAATTCTAGGTTGAAAATTATTTTCTGCTCAGAATTATGTTGTTTTCAGGAGTCCGTTGCTAGTTGGTTAGCTGTCTTTGGTATGTCAGCTGTTTTCTCTCTCCTCCCCAGGGCTCCATCAGGTTTTCTTCCTCTAAGTTAAGACATTCCAAAGAACAATTATAGAATTTCAAAATTAAATCTTTATACCACTTGATCCCTCACTTAAATCGTTTTGTTCTTTTCTTTTACAAAGATACATTTAAATATCTTCATGTTCATAAGCTTTGTTTTCAATAATTGCCATCTGCTAAAAGCTTTAAAAGCTGAGTTTTTGGCATTTAGACTATGGCATACCACCTCCTGAGACTAGAAGGACCAAGCACCCTTCATTTTAGCACCTAGTGCGCTATCTTTGAAAGGATCTGGAAAGGGTCAGGAAAAGAGAAAGGGTGATTGTTGGTTATTGTCCAGATGTATTTATTTATTTTTTAATCATCCAGATTTAACTGAAAGTTAAAATGAGAGGTCTGTTTCCCCACAAATACGTCTCAAAACACTGCTAAATAAAAACATGACAGAAGCTGGAAACTCAAGGTGAAGGGTGACCAATCCTATCCACGCTTATTTTAAAGCAACTGTTACTACTAATAATACTTTATTACAAATGAAAAAAAATCTGAAAAAATGTTAAGCTGGAGGGAATTCCAGGGTAACTGTCATGAAATTCTAGTACAACTGTCAAGTCCCATGATATGGGACTATTCCCGGCAAACTATTATGCATGGCCACCCTATACATAGGGCAGCTTTAATATTATCACAAAGAGATCCTTTTCAGAATTTGTGCAAGGAGGTCATATTCTACAGTTTGTGTTGGATATTGTTTTACATTGCTCCAGACTGGGACATTCTGAAAAGAACACAAAACGAGGATGAGGGATTTGTAAGAAAGAGGAGAGTTGCTTGGCTAGAGAAGGAGAGTACGTAGACAGTAATGTAGATCAGGTTTGTGAGTGGTAATGCTATGAATTCATCTTGTAATGGTCTGAACAAAAATTCAACCGTAATTTGGGGTTTTCTTAGCCTCTTGGTGCTACAAACAAATGTTCCAGTTGGATAAGGTCTCAGAAAACAGAAAGTTTAATGAAATTTCAACTTTCAAATGCAGTCTCCAGTTCTCACAGAGCAAAAGTTTCTTATTAAGTTGGCAAATTCCAAAGTTGCTGAGTCATATTTACTTAAAAGAGTTAGAGATGTTGTGGACCTGTGCTAGGCTCACTGGGTTCTCTAAGGTTGATGTATAGTGCTTTTCTGAGAAATCCAAGACTGACCCTGTGCTTGCTAAGGGCAGTGGCATATCTGAGGTAAAGAAAAGCTTAACAAAAGGTTCCATTCTGGTGACTTTTATAAAAAAGGAGAAAATATGTTTAATTGAATTGAGCTCAGAAATGGGCATTTGTAAAATTGAGGAATTGTTTTAAGACTATCTTCCCACTTAAATATCTGCTGTGCATGTTCCTATTATGTGCCAGGCGTTGTACTTACTGCTAGTCAAAAGAGCAGACATGGACCCTGGCTTCACAAAGCTTAGAGCTGAAGAAAATAAAAATTTCTCTAAGTGGAGGTAATTCTAAGGTATTAGCTGCCTGTCTTTTTGCCCTTTCAACAAGTTGTACATTTCAAATTATAGATTGTTACCAAGGAGAACAGATTTTTTAACAGCATTTTATAGAGGATTAAGAAATAAGGGTTATCGAATGTTCATAGCAGCACAATTCACAATTGCAAAGATGTGGAAACAACCCAAGTGTCCATCAATACATGAGTGGATTAACAAAATGTGGTATATGTATACCATGGATTACTATTCGGCTTTAAGAAACACTGGTGATATAGCACCTCTTGTATACTCCTGGATAGAGCTGGAACGCATTCTACTAAGTGAGGTATCCCAAGAATGGAAA
>CAUYSK010088935.1:0-35931 GCA_963575035.1 Avahi laniger | reverse complement strand
ACAAGAGAAAAAGTTTGATAAGGCACTTTTGAGGCTGTGGCAAAACAGCCTATTTTATTATTGATAGAAATACAAGTTAATGAAACCCTAAAGAGGGCAATTTAGCAATACCATTAAAACTTCAAATGTATATATACCCTTTGACCTACCAAGTCCGCTTCTCAACTTTATCCTGCTTGTATGTATATTTGCCCATAAGGGAAATAATATGCACAATTATTACACTGTAGCACTCTTCGCAACAGTAAAATATTGGCAATAAGCTAGAAATCCATCACAGGGGACAGGTTAAATGAAGTTACATCCTGATGACAGAAATTCAGGGAAACTATAATGGCAGCTAAAGGGAGACTAATGAAAGATATCCATAACTCACTGTAAAGTAAGAAGAGCCAGGTGCAGAGCTGTGTGTGGTGGCTTTTTTATGTATAAATAAAAAGGGATCAGGAAGTGATGAAACTGGTGTATAGAGTCAATGTAATCCCAGCCAAAAATCCCAGAGGACTTTTTGTAAAAACTGACAAGCTGATTCTAAAATTCACTTGGAAATGCAAAAGGTCTAAATAGCTAAAATAACTCTACAAAAGTAGAATGTGTGTCTCTGGTTATCAGTTTAAAAAATTAAGGAAAAAAAAGAAGAGTTGGAAGACTAACATTACTTGATTTTGAAAACTGTTATAAAGCTGTAGTAATCAAAACAGCATAGTACTGGCCTAAAGATGCCAAATAGGTCAATGGAACAGAATAGAGTACAGAAATAAATCATACTTCCATGGACAGCTGATTTTTGTCACAGGTACAAAGACAATGAAGTAGAGAAAGGATCAGCTTCGTCAACAAATGGTGCTCAAACGTTTGGATATCCATATGCAAAAACATGAATTTAGGGTGAAAAAAATGAACTTGAACCCATACTTTGAACCATATCTTGTACCCACAAAACACTGAACAGACGCTTCAACAAAGAAGATATACATGTGGCAAAAAAGATGGTTCACATCATTAGCCATCAGGGAAACGTTGCGGCTGCTTTTCGCTCCTCGGTAACTAAGGAATGAATAATTACTCGAAACACACAGGGTTTAGAGAGAAGGGGAGAGGCAGAAGTCTGAAGGAGAAAATGGCCTCCTCAGCCAAGTTCCTCCCTGCATTTGTTTCCAAGGACACGTGCAAAGGGTTAGGGCCGTTTGTTAATTTAACAGCTTCTATACAGGTCAGCTGTTTTCAGCTGATTGCACTCAGCAAATAAGCAGCTTCAGGCAGGTGTTTTCACCTGACCCTTCATTCACCCTGCTCACGTTCTTTCCATCCATCCATCCATCCTTCCTTCTAGGCCCAGCCCCCACATGTTTCCCTTTTTATTTAAGATTAGAGACAGATTGAGAGTAGGAGAAAGACGTAAGCTTCAGCCAATGTCTTTTCATAATGGCTTTGGGAGGTCATCAATTGGCGGATCCGTCCTAGAAAGTAAAAGTGACAAGTCCAAGCATGACCAGTTGATAATATAGATGTTTTTGGGTGATCATGGGAATGCACCATGTTGTATTATGTAATTTGGTAACACACACATGAGGATTAGAGGAATTATAAAATACCGACTGTGATATTAAGCCCGTCTGTTCCATTTCTCTGCTAGGAACCTGGAGGCAACCATACTCCTCCAGTCGAGTCACTGGTAGACAGAGGGATCTCCAAATCTCACCATGTTAGGGGCTAAAATTCAGGTTGGTTTAAGACATCAGCCCACTAAACTGTAGCTGACTATCTGGGAGAAATTAAAGGAGAAAGGCTGCCAAAAAGCCCTCAGAGTACCTGCTATTACTGGCAACAAATAGCCAAATACACCACAAAAGCGTTATCCAGGGTAGAAGGAGCCCCCAATCGTGTTCATAGCTGAAGCCTGTGTCTCTAGTTGTTTCAATTGACCCCAAGTGATCCTGGGTACTGTCACAGTGTTATGTATCTATATCACAGGGGACCCCTGTCGGCAGAGGCTGAAGGAAGAGATGTTTCATTTGTGAAAGCCAGCTCAGCATGTAGGCAAACTCGTCTGGAAGGGAACCACTCGGGACCTGTAGAAGGTTGAGCACAAATATATCCTCTTCCCCATGTTAACACACCGAAAGGGCCTCCCAGGAACCTGGAATCCCATCGCTGCACCCACACTTTGTCGGAGCTCAGGTTGGGATCCAGAAAGGGGGTGTAATGACAAACGACCACGATGGAGGGTGGCTGGAGACTGAACAAAAAGTCAAAAAGTCAAAAAATTAGGAGTGTATAATGCTTTTCCTACTCTTTGTTGTGGAGGGGCAGGGTACTCCCCCTTTTGTTTTTCCAAATAATTTTTTGAGGTTCAGTTGGTCCGCTCAACAAATGCCTGTCGAGGGTTATGTGGAGTGCCAGTGATGTGGCGAATGTTCCAGTCCTGTAAAGTAGTCTGAAAGGCAAGAGTGGTGTAACAGGGTCCATTGTTAGTCTTTACAGTATGAGGAGGCCCTAGATGAGTGATGGAGTTTAACGAATGAGTGATAGATACCATGGGAGACATGCTCACCCAATAATGGAGTGGCATGAATCATCCCCGAGTGTCAATAGTTACATGTAGATACTGAAGGCAGGGAAAAAAGTAACGTCCATTTGCCAGAGTGAGTTAGGAAGTAAGCCAGGAGGGTTAACCCCAAGTGATAAAGGCCCATTTTGTACAGCCTGAGAAGCTGAGCAGGCACATACTATGTGATGAGCTTGTTTCCGGGTAATGGGAAACGTTAATAAGCAATCAAGCATTTTGGTGAAAGAACTGATGGGACGTCATGGCATTTTTAAAGCCAATAGTGGAATATACAAGGTAGGAAACGAGATGATCTATAGCATCATTTCCTTCTGTCAGAGGTCCAAAGGGGCATGAGCATGAATATGAGATAAAGACAGGGTGTTGCCAGATATCCAATAAGCACTGTAGAACAAGGAATTGAAGTTTGATTAGGTATATCCTTAATAATAGCATTTTTGACATGGAGAACGGAATAGAATACACAATGGGGGTGGAGGGGAAACCAGAGGTAGATAAGTATTTCCAATCATTGTCTTTCCAAGCAATTCCTGCTTTAGATGATCGTCCCGAGCCATCTATGAACACTGTCGGGCGGTGGGAAGAGGTGTAGGGGAGAGTTTGTAAGCGGTTGTACAGTAAGGAGAGAGTGGAGCAAAGCTTGTCGGAGGGGTAATGGAAGGAAAGAACCTACAGAACTTGCAAGGGCTGACTGCCAAAGTAAAGAATCATGTAAAGTTGCTTTGAAGCAGTTTTTAGGACTAGGGAGACATATAGTGGTTATGGATCTAATCTAAGCAATTGTTGTGTACAGCAGCGTGTCCCTTAATAATCAAAGGGGCAAGGAGATCTAGGAGGGGAGAAAAGGTTTCGGGCGGGGGAGTGTGAAGTAAAAACCATTCTAAAGGTGCGAGGTGTTAATTGGCTTGTAAGAACAGCTGGAGATGGGGGGGTTGCTGAAGATAAATAGAAGAATGGGTTTGTCTGGGTCCATGTGTGACAGCTGACAGTGATTAAGGGCTTCATTGATAGCGTGGAATTCCTGTGATGCCAGAGACGTTAGTGAAGGAGGCGAAGATGGATATGGATCCCCCTTTAATGTGTTAGTAAGATTATGTAATTGTTGATTAGCAATTCCTAAAGTAGAACATATCCAATTCACATGTCCCAAAAGTTGTTGTGATGAATGTAGTGTCAGGGTAGAAGGCAAGGAGATTGCTATTGGGGTCCCAGTGAATACGAAAAAAGTAGATAGCCAAGACACCCCCAGGGTTGGGTAAATTGTATTTTGCCTGGGGCAATTTGCAGCCCACAGACGGCAGTATGTGTTTGTACATGGGCAAACAATGATAGTTTCCCTTGAGTAGGAGCTGCTAATAATACACCATCCATTTACTGATACATGATAATGGATGGGAACTGGCACCAAGAAGGGAGTAGGGCTTGATGAATTTATTGTCGAATAGTGGGACTATTTAACATCCCTGCAGAAGGGCTTTCCAGTGATACCTGTCGACCCGAGGAGATTATAAGTGGGAACAGAAAATGCAAACCTTTCCCGGTCTTGTTTCTCTAGAGGAATTGTGAAAAAAACCAATCTTTAAGTCAATTACAATCAAAGGCCAGTCTCTTGAAATTAATGACAGCTGGGGAAGACCAGGTTGTAGATGTCCCATCAGGACTATGATAGCATTAAGAGCTCTTAGGTCCCATAGTAAATGCCACTTGTTCATTTTAAGTGTGACAAATACAGGAGTGTTCCATGGGCTCAGAAAGTTCTACATGTCCCATTTTAAGTTGGTCTTACACAAGAGATTTTACGTGTTTTGATTTGTCCTGCTTAATGGGCCACTGCTCTATCCAGATGGGTGAATTAGTTCACGTAAAGGTGTGGGTTGTACTGGATTATACCTGAGCAGTGGCCCCTAATGAAAATGCTGGGTAGTTAGAAGATTCCATTTTTCTAGCAAATCTCATCCCCACGAAGATTGGCCCTCTTGGAGGCAATGTTGAAAAGCTAATGGTTTACCCGGGGAGGAATAGAGGTCCCCTGGGGTGGGGGGGTGAGGAGGAGGAGGGGGAGGAGGAAGCTGCTCCTCCTGTTGAGAAAACAACCGTGGAGAGAAGGGCTCAGGATTCAGGGATTTTATGGCAGGGAATGCTTAGCTCCTTCCTAGCAGGGGACACAGGCTCCTCAGGCAGAGGAGGAGCGAGTTCCAACGGATCAGAACCCACAGGAACATGTAAGGGAGTCAGCACTGTTTGCACCAAGCTCCATGTAGTTAACACAGCACAAGAACCTCCCTACCCAAAATTCTTCTTAAAAACCTTCCCTGCTTGCTCCCAGAGCTCGAAATCTAACGTGCCCTCATCTGGGAGCCAGAGGCAATGGTGTCTTACTGCGCACAAGGGTTGTCGTAAAGCTTTCGGTTCGACAGAACACAGGGCAGACTTTAAGAGTTGTTGCAAATTGTGCAGATAAATTTGCTCATCTTTTGTTAGGTGCTGCCCCATATTAGAAATCCCTTTCTGAAACTACACACGTCGGTCCCTTTCCCAAAGCAGCGGCAGGACTGTCCCTTACCTGGATGATTTCCCTTGCAGTCTGGACGACGAAAACGCTCCCAGGATGCACAGATTCCTGAATCACATCAGGGTCACCCTTGTAGCGGCCACTTTTCACTCCTGAGTTCAGTAGCTAAAGAACAGAATAATTACTCAAAACATGTAGAATTTAGAGAGAAGAGGAGAAGCCAAAGCCTCAAGGAGAAAATGGCCTCCTCAGTTAAGTTCCTCCCCATATTTATTTCCAAGGACACGTGCAAAGGGTCAGGGCCGTGTGCCAATTTCTTTAACAACTTCCATACAGGTCAGCTGAAAACAGCACTCAGCAAACAAGCAGCATCTGGCAGGCGTTTTCACCTGACCCTTCATTCACCTGCTCACGTTCTTTCCATCCATCCATCCATCTTTCCTTCTAGGCCCAGCCCTAGAAGAACATAGATGGATATGTTATGTTCATTATCCCTGATTGTGGTGATGGTTTCACAGGTATGTAAATAGTTAAAACATATCAAATTGCACAACTTCAATATGTATACTTTGTTGCATCTTATTTATACCTCAAAAAAAGCTTTTTTAAAGAAAGGAAGGAAAGAACACAGAAGGTAGATTGGAAGGAATAGAGCTATATTTTCATCAAGAAACTCTAGAAAGATAAAAAAAGAAACCCATGAAAGTGGTTACAGGGCATGAGACTTTTAAAAATGGAATTACCTTTTCATGCTTTTTGAATTTTGGACCATATGAATATATTATCTTTTCCAAAAAATAAATAATAAAAAATAAAAATGATTTTTAAGCCAAAAATGATAAGGAAAACCCCCACCTATTACTTGGCACATCAGCCACCTGAGACCCCCACCCCTCATGGAAGACCCACATCAGCATAATACTAACCTATTACCTGGCCCGTCAACTTATCTATTACCTGGCACATCAGCATAACATTAAATCTATTACCTGGTGCATCAACAGAATACTAACCTATTATCTGACACATTGACTAACCTATTACCTGGTGGGCATTAGCCACCTGATACTCTACCCCTCAGACCACCACAACTTAATAAAAGTGGGAAAAATTCGGTAGACCCCTCTGAGCCCGCCGGCGAATAAACTTTGATTTTCCAACTCTCTGTGTGCTGCTCGGTTTGTCCTCGGAACCACCCGCTGTAATACTTGCTGTAACAAAAAGAGTAATTTGACTTAATATTTTTCCTGCTTAAGTCATAAATCCTCCCAAATTGAGACTCTACCAAGCCTACATATTTCTCACTAGAGCAGCAACTCCCAGCTCTTTACTTTGCCCTCTGGGGTGACTGGGAGTGGGCAGAGATGGGGACTTCCTGTTCACGGCTACAGAGAGCAGTGTGTTTTGTTAGGCTACTTACATGCACACACATTTTCCTTCTCCTCAGAAGAGTTTGGGTCACATCGTAAAGTCATGTCAAAAACGTGGAAAGCTTCAACAGAATTTGAGAGAATGTTCCAGATTCAAAGACCTGTATGGATTTGTCTCTATATTGTTCAATCAATTATCAGCTAACCTGACCTCAATAATCAGATGCATAGAAAGAAATAACTCACAGTTTAAAAATTATCAGCGATTTTGCTTCAAAACCTGAATGAAATTATAATGCAGTTATTTACAATAAATATATGAGGAAGGAAAATTCTAATATGGAGAGAAATCCAAACTCCTGATCAAGTATGGTGGCTAAAAACCAAGGTGCTCCCGCCAAATTTAGGATATAGGTTACCTCACTCTAGGTAACCGTTTATGATCTCCAGTTGGAAAGATTACCAATGTTCGTTTGGCCCCTGATGCTCTTAAATAATGGCAATCATTCTCGAAGGCTGTCATAGCCCTGGAATATCTTCTTGCTTTTTTTCCACGAGAGGATTAAAGATATTGGATCTGGCTTGTGAAGTCAACATGGGAGGGGTTTTTAGTCTAGCATTTCTCATCAGGAATCAATTCTCCCAGGTGATAAGAATCAACCTTTAGACTAGAGGTTGATTTGCCCACTGGGAGTCATCTTGCAGTTTCATTATGAAATGGTTCTGCTGAGCCAAGCTGCATAATGAATAAACCAGTCTATGGAAATCCTAGAGGAGGTCTCTGGTTGCCAACCATTTGGGGATTCCCATCTACCTTCAGCTTCCTTATTTAAATTTTGTGTGACCGACATAAAAACTTTATGCTCATTGAAGAGTTTAATAAAAATAACACAAGTGATTATTTTTAAAAGTAGAGCTTTGGTGCAAGTTTCTGGAAAACTTGCATCAAAACGTTATTATCACTGCAAGTATCTTGAGTAAATATGAACTCAGAAGGACTCTTTTAAATTTACTGAATTTGACCAAGACTGAATTATTTCTTAGAATTTTGTGGCTTGGGATGAAAATACTTTTATGAGCTGTTCCAACAGCAAAAAAACTGATAAACTAAGAAACCGTCAGCCGGGCCTCTGAGAACCCCTGAGAGCCTCAACTCCTGCTAAACTGATGCAGGATTGTTCTTCAAACCAACCTAGAGGACTTCTTCATTGCTTTCAGAGGACACAATTAATTCTGCTTTGGAAGTTTCCCCACCTCTATGGAGAAAATTTTCTTCTCTATTTGATGCTGTTTTCACCTTTGCTAACAGCTACCCCCCAATTCCACATCGTACCCAGGCCAATTCAATGAAGAAATTAGCCTAGGCTGAAGTTAGTGCCTTTAGAAAGCAACAACAGGCTAAAGCATACATAGCCTGGTGAGCCCATAAGGATGTTGAGGAGGACGCCAGCAAAAGGAAGTCCACGGAAGGTTGCCAGATAGACAACAAAAATGGTGTTTATATTTTTAAGTGTTCACCTGGCTGGAGTGTGGAGATTAGATTGGAGAGTTGTGGGGAATGTGGAGAGACAGGTCAGGGAAGGAAATTCAAGCAGAGAAGTTTGTAGGTTTCAAGGGAGAGCTGTCAGAGAGCTCCCATTTAATGGCTTGAGCAAGAGAGGTCACTCATTGAGAGTTGGGGGCAGTAAGAAGGACCTGCAGAGTCTGACATCTTCTGACAGACTGGCCAGGGAGCCAAGGGCGATGGAGCTTGGAGAGGGAGGAGGGGTCCACCAGCAGCCTTCAGAAGTTTTAAGGCTTGAAGGTTTGCTTCACGCATATCATGGAACAAAAGAATAACTGATTTAACTATTAATGCCATTTATATCCTAATTCAGAAGGCTTACAGGATATAAGCACATACTAGGCATTTTGGTATACTTGATCTCATATTGTCCTCCCAATAACCTTTCAGAGAAGGGTTATTGTCACTTTACAATCGAAACATCTGGGTCTCAGAAAGGTTAAGAAACTTGATCAGGGTCAAGAAAATAAGAATTCTGTGTTCCGTGGCCAGGGATCTCGCTTCAGAGCTCTACCTGCACAAGAGTTATCATTATTCACCTTCCTTAAACATTGAGCACCCAGCAAGACTTTTACTTTAATTTGTTTTAGGGAGAGAGAAAAATAAGGGGCTTACAAGCAAGCAGTTCATGAACACGAAGCAGCCTGGGAATCACTGAAGTAAAAGTTCTCCAGGGAGCAAATTAACCAGCAAACCTAAGCGCTTAAACCTAACTCTACAAGGAAAACGAAATTTACGTTTTCAGTTCTTCATATTGTTTCATCGTAATAACTCCCACTTGTAGTTTGCAGTTACAAACCGATTTTAAATATTACTGAGTTTCGGACTGTCTCATTGATTCGTGAACTAAGCAAACACTGCTGGCTCCTCTCCAGTCCCCGGTCGGGAGACAGAGAAAGGAGCTCTGGGGCGCTTGCAGTGATCTTTGTTCCTTCTTTCTCCGAATCTTGTTTTGAGGAGCAAAAAACTGAAAGCACAAGAAGCCTCTTTGAAGACGTCTGTGAGTATACTCGGAAAAAGCGCGCGGAAGTCAGCATTCCCGCAACTCGGAAGAGCACCCAGCTTCCCCCTACACCGGAAGTGCGTGCGGCACCTTGGGCAGGGAGCCGGAAGAGCAGAACCAAGTGCAGGAAACCCGGAAGCGACCCTGAGACAAGATGGCAGCGACAGCATCGAGTGCCCTAAACCCAAGCCGGTTGCTGGATACGGTGGCCCGTGTGGGCCCTCTCAGTGGAAGAACAGAGAGGCGCATCCCACGCCTGCTGCAGCGGTACCTTCAGTACAAACCTGAGTGGGCGCGGAGGCGGAACACTGGGGACCTCAAGAGAAGGGCGCCCCAGCTGGCCAGAGTCGGAATGAGGAGACAGAAGAACATTGCCATTCATTCATTCATTCACTCACCCACCCATTCATTAAATAAGGGGCACAGACAAACCTCAGTGTTCCTGGAAGTAACAGGGATGCTTTAAGGAAATTTCTGCTTCCGGAGGGAGGTCGGACTAAATGAGCCTGTCCGCCTAAGAGTTGCCAAGTGCTGAGCACAAGCCTCTGCTAAGTGCTCTGCAAAGATGCCAGCAAGGCATCTTACCTACAGTCTAGTGGTGTCGTGTAAGGGCCACTACCAGACACAGCGGTTACAGGGCAGTACAATGCCTGCGGTGGGCAGATGAAGAGAGGATGCCCCGGGGAACAAAGGGAGGTGGCCCCCACCCACATTATTTTTTATTGGGGTGTAGGGGCAGAGACTGCCTAGCTGGGAGAGGTGGTCTGCAGTAGCCATGGAGCTGTAGTCCCTCCTCCCACTTCCCAATCCTGTGGTCTTCACTGGTATTAGGAGAGGTGGCCTTTCTTCGGAAAATAGCAGTAAAGATTCCTGCCTACTGACCTCAGAGTGGGTCACTGACATCTCAATTAGTTCATGGAAAAGGAGATACCTGGAGAGTTCTTTAAACTCAACAAATATTCAAGAAAAAATTAATAACATGCATTCCAGTATGGGGAAGATTGCCCCCTATATTGGCTACTGGTTTAAAGTATACATGGCACACTCACAGGTGCCATAAGTGACTCCCAGTAGGCCATTCAATTATTCTTTTAAGCCAGAAACTTCTGGGTAATGGGGTACGTATCAGTCTACTATTGCCGCAATAAAGATGTGTAACAAAATGCCCGCAAAACTCAGAGGCCTAACGCAATCATTTACTTTTCACTCCTGCATCAAAGGGCCAACTGGTCTGGGCTTAGTTCAGTTGGGCTTGTCTGCATACTGTAGATTGGGTCCTGGTCTTCTCCCCTTCCTTGGACCAGTGGGCCAGTCAGGGCATGTTCTTCTCACGGTGACGGTAGAAGCCAGAAAACAAGCTCCACTATACAAGCACATTCTAAACTTTTGCTTGTATCACATCTGCTAATATCCTATGGTCAAAGAAAATCCACATGCTAAGCCCACAATAAATGAAGCAAGGCAGTATATTCCTCCTGTGTAGGAGAGGGGAGCATATCCGAATTATTTTCGGTAATAATATATGCTCTTATGTATGGTTTTGACAAAAAACAAGCAAAAAACCCCCAATAATCTAACTTAACACAAAGCACCGGGTTAGACCACTGAATTCTACCATCTGAGATGATTTCCTTTCACTGCTATCTTTTTAGAGCCATGCCCAAGTGAGGCTAGAATATAATAGCTGGTCACTTCTGGCATGTGCCAGCACATTTCTTCCGTCCTGCACTAAATGGACATAGAGAAATTCTGTGAGTTTACAGGCGTGGACTGAGGAAGGGGTAGAGATCTAAGTCATCTTCTTGTGTAGCTTTCTGCTTAGGCCCAGTCCTATGTACATACTTTTTATTTCATAACGTAATGTTGCTGTGTACATCCAATTTTAAGAATCAGATAAAATAAAATTCATGAAGGGCAGTTCAGATGAGAGTCCCTTGGTGCCAGCTGGCAGGAACTATGGCAAGAGGGTACAGCCAGCCTGCCACAAGGCAGCTGGGGGAGTAAGGACCCTAAACTCACTCCTCTCCCTCTGTTCTCCTGCAAATGTCCCCATTGGCTGCAGGCTGTGGTGGGCTGTGGTGGTGACACTGAGCTCCATCTCCTGGTTTGCCCCCTTGTGGGGTCCCCTCCCATGCTGTACCAGGGTTGGTCTGTGTGACCAATAGAATATGGCAGAAATAATGAAATGTCACCTAACAAATCAGGTTATAAAAGGTGCTGCGGCTTCAGTTTTGGTCACTGTGGTAGGCAGCTTTCTCAGACGGCCCCGTGATTCCCACCTCCTAGTATTCATGCATGTAATACCTTCCTTTGAGAGTGGGCCGGACCACGTGACTCGTTTCTAACGAACTGAACATGGATGGCAAAAGTGATAGGATGTTACTTCTTATTTTACTTTATTATTATTATTTTTTGAGACAGGGTCTCACTCTGTCTTCCACTTTGTGGAACAAACTGAGGCCTTCCACCAACAGCCATGTGAGCCACCCTGTAGCAGATCCTCACCCAGTCAAGCCTTCAGATGACTGCAAGCCCCTGCCCACAGCAAGTTCATGAAGGACCCTGAGCCAGGACTCCCATCTGAGCTGCTTCCTTATACCTGACTGTCAGAACCTGTGTGAGGTAATAAACTTGTTTTAAACTGCTAAGGTTTGCGGTAATTTACTTTGCAGCAACAGATAACTAATACATAGGCAAACAGAAAACATTCAGCAAGGAGGGAAAAGGAAAGTCCATTAAATTGGGTGAAATATTCTTTGGGAAAACTATTTGGTTCATATTCTTGATAGGCCTGGAAGCTACGTATGGAGTTACTTGGAGAGTGGGCCTTTCGTAACAAAAAAAGTTTTCTTTGCCTCAAGGACAAACTCTGGTATTCCACTAATTAAGAATAATGATAGCTACCCTTTATTAGTACATCTTACAAGCTGGGCAGTGAACTTACATCGTCTTTCACAAACAGGGAAACTGAACCTCACTCAGGTTAGGTAATTTATCTAAAGACACACCGTGAGTAAAAAGCAGAACCAGAATCCCCACCCAGTTTGTATTCAGAAGCCCTGCTTCTTCCCACTACATTATTACGGCCGCCCTAATAGTGATTATTAAAACATTAAATGATAATATACCATAGTTCTTGTCCCAAACACAGAGCTACGTGCGTTCACTGAAGTTAGAAAGTTAGAGCTTCTTCCTGCGTACGAGACAGGGCAATTCTCCGTCTCTACCACCGCTCACCCGCTTCTCGCTGCCGGCGCTCAAAACACTTGCTGATGACGTTAATTCAATTAGCATGGCAGTCTCTGGAGATCTGGACATCTTTGGCCTGGTTTGCAAGAGGACCAGCCGCGTCTCCAGCTGGGGCAGAAATGGAGAATTCAGAAAAGAAAGTTTAGGAGATGAGGACCGAAGGGTGCAAGACTGAAGCGGTGCGGAGGTCTTGGGGGTCAGGAGCAGGACCGGGTGTCTCCAGACCCGGAAGTTGCCTCTGCCCTGATCAAAGATGGCGGCCCGAGCGCCGCTCGCCCACCTCCCGTAACCAATGGAGCCCCGACGCTCGGCTGATTCACCAGGGCGACCTCGGCACTACGTTGCATGATGCAACGCTCGAGTCTGGGAAGCCTCGGGTGCACGTTGGGGTGATAAGGCAGTGTCGGTGTTGCGGTTCTTGTCCTTGGAGGTGATCAGAGCGACCGCAGGGATGGTGCTAGGTGGGTGAGCTCGGTGTATGGCTCGGTGCTCCCTTTCTGGGGTTAGAAACTCTGTTCCAGCCGAATTCCGACACTTATCTTAGAGCCAGGCACAGAGGAGGCGCTCCACAAATGTTTACGGACCGACTGGAGGGAGGAAGGAGATGAGGGACCTGGCCCCTGGCTGGGCCCGAGAGGAGATGGGCCAGGCTTCCCCGATTACAGGGTTCCCCGAGCCCTGTGTGCCCCCACGCTGCGACAGCCGCCACTCCGGCCCTGCCCCACTGCGAAAAATCCCGTGATTGCGCTGAGACTTAGGCGCTGGGAGGGGTTCAGACGTATTGTAGTCCCCAAATATGCAGTTCTTCAAAGTGATCGTCAGGAAAGAACATTAAAATTCTAATTGTCTTTCACTCAGCCTCATTTTTATTGAAATTTCCAGGGAGACCTTACCGTGCAGTAGGGAAAAAAGAAAAGATTTAGGAGACCTGGATTAATGTCACCATTCAGCCCTACTAGTTCTGAGGCCTTTTGCAATTTGTCTAACCTCAGAGCTTCAGTCTTTAAAGACCAGAGGGAACTTGGTATTTATTTGCCGTCTCCGCACTGGCATTGCAATATCTGATTTGTATGTGTTATTTTGTTTTATCCTCAGTACAACTCTTCAAGGTGGGGATTGTTTTTCTCATTTTATAGACTAGGCAATAAACTCAAAATGGTTAAGAAAATTCCCCGGGGTCACCATGCCTTTTAAGGTACAACATCCAAGATTCCAGTGTAGGTTTGGCTAACTTAAAAGCCCTTGCATTATTTTTGGGTACTCAAGTAGATAGAATAATTACTCAATAGTAAAAAAATTAAAATTATTAGAGTTCATTTTGAAAACCTAAATTTGCAATATGTTTTTATGAGATTGATATCATTGAAATGGGGGAATAGGAAAATAATTAGGATATTAATTTCTTATTGACCTCATTAATTTTTACTACTCAAATGCCGGTTCTATTTACAAAGGTAAAGCATGAATAAAGTAGTTGCAGTATAAAAGTGATTGATAATTATTGGCCAAACAAGTAACTTATTCTCATTTTTGCAGAAGAGCTGTATGTCTCAGATCGAGAGGGAAATGATGCCACGGGAGATGGAACCAAGGAGAAACCATTTAAAACGGGTCTCAAGGTAGTGTCTTTTCTCATTAGGAAAATGTCTTTTCTCATTCATTAATCAATTAATGTCAGTTATTGTGTGACTTGTCAAGAATTTTATTTCAAGCGCTAGATTTTGAAGCATATTTTCAGAAAAGGGAAAGGAAGGAATATATATAGATATGTAGCTTTAAAACTGTTTAGATGATCAAAGTCTAAACTTATTTGAACATTTTAAAAAGGTGTCTTTTTTCCTTCTTACCACGTGGCATTGTATCTTGGAATTTTTCTATATCATGAATCAGAGTGCCGGTTTTTCAACTCTTATGAAAATAAAAATCACCTTTCCTTAGTCAGATGACTGCTAAGAGGCCTTTTGGTGGATTTACCATAATCCGGAGTAGAATCCTCAGCCTTAAGACTCAAAGACCTGATTTTTATCAGCACACCAAGAATGGACCCATTTCTCAAAGCAGACATATGAGTCTGGAGCTTGAAGCTATTAATAGAATGCCAATTTATTACTGTTATTATGTCTCAAGACCTAGAATCCTCGAATGAATTGAGCACATTCTTTCTAAGCAGTCTGATATGGAGAGCCATATAGAAATCAAATGGGTTCTTTTAAAGCTTGGACCTAGAACATGGGTGTTAGGTAACTAATTGAATCAGGTTCAGGTGTGGCCCGAGACATCCTTCTTTAAGTATCCCATAGACTTAACTTTTGAACTCGAATGCTAGGATGTGTTGGCTACAACTGCCACGTAAGAAAGATGGCTGAAAGTTCCTTTCTTGGGCCTTACTAGGAAAAGCAGTGCCCCGACACTCCTTTCTTTGTGCATCCATGCCTGGCCAATCCCCCTTTTGTTAACTATGTTACATTTATTTAGTTACTGTCAAGTCCTCCTAACCTGGGAGCATTCTCTCCTTTTTTAGGTTACACTATGTGATTGTGCTTTGGCATGTCATACATCGGTTTTACTTTTTAACTCTTAAAGGGAAATCTTTCTCTCATTTCTGGGTTGTTGGATGCTCCCCAAAACTGACAATACCATTTAGGTGAATGTCAACAGAATGTTTCTGTTAGCAAAAGTGTGCTGTTCTGATTTGGAGAATGACAGTTTGGTTCTTTCAGTTGCAGTGATATAAAAGGAGGGATCTCTTTGCATTTATTAATGACAGTACTGCAGACTGTCAGATAGTAAATGAATTCCAAATGACCTACACATAGCCCTACGACACCTAATTGTTAAAAAAAAAAAAATGAACTCTTTTGGAGTTTTCAAAAGATCCAAATTCCCTTCTCTGCAGCAGTCATTGAGTTGAGACTAATGTCCCTTTAGAAAAGGTCAGTTTTTGGCCAGGCGCGGTGGCTCATGCCTGTAATCCTAGCACTCTAGGAGGCCGAGGCGGGCGGATCGTTCTGAGCTCAGGAGTTCGAGACCAGCCTGAGCAAGAGCGAGACCTCGTCTCTACCAAAAATAGAAAGAAATTAATTGGACAGCTAAAAATATATATAGAAAAAATTAGCCGGGCATGGTGGCTCATGCCTGTAGTCCCAGCTACTTGGGAGGCTGAGACAGTAGGACTGCTTGAGCCCAGGAGTTTGAGGTTGCTGTGAGCTAGGCTGACACCACAACACTCGCCCCAGGCAAGAGAGTGAGACACTGTATCAAAAAAAAAAAAAAAAAAAAGAAAGAAAAGAAAAGAAAAGGTCAGTTTTTGTAAGCTTAAGATCTTGCAATGAGAGAATGAGTCATTGCATTTCTTGTTTGGTTTCATAGCTTGGGAGAGATTTTGAAGGAATGTTTGAAGCCATAAAATATCATCTTTTGTATACTTTGAACTATTTAAAAAAACACAAAATATAAATGATTAAATGATATATAGCACAACAATGCCTAATATGTTTGGTGAAAATTCCTACATGTAGGAATTTTTCAAATTAAATGAAGCTTTGCCTTTTGTGTGCTTGACCATTATTTTGTTGAGTCTCAAAAATGTCTAACACACTTCTATGATTTCTTACAGAACACTAGCCTTTTAGATGTCACGTGCACTTGGCTTTTGCTATTAGATGTCTGTTCTGTCGTTGTCAGTGTACCTGTGCTGGTCCCTACAGCCACGTAAAATCTAGTGTTACTTCTAGTCTGTCCTGGGGAACCGTATACTATAGGACCGAACTTGCTGGAATTGTTTGTGAGAGGACCTGAGGGCTTCTACTTTAAACGAAGTGCTTCTTAGTATATTCAGCCAGTCACTGCTGATGTCAGTCTTTGGCTGTTGAGGTCTTCATGCTTTCTGGTTGGCTTTTGATGATGTTTGTTGAAGTTGCCTCATAATTAAGGTGTTATCCTGATTTTAAGTATTGTACATTAAAAAAAAATATCTTTTTCCTCCCTCTCTACCCAAGGCTTTGATGACAGTAGGAAAAGAACCATTTCCTACTATTTACGTAGATTCACAAAAAGAAAATGAGGTAGGGTGAACCAAAAACTTCACAGAATTATATTTTGTGAATAAATTTTCATCGAGACATAGAAGTCTTGAAAAAATTAAATATCTGTTTATCTCTTTAGAGGTGGGATGTTATTTCTAAATCACAGATGAAGAATATTAGAAAAATGTGGCATAGGGAACAAATGAAGAATGAGTCCCGGGAAAAGAAAGAGGTGAGTAATGAATTTGCCACTGTCAACATTGTTAGAATCCGAACACCCGACACCACTTTGACAGTTTGCTTTGTTGTTAAAAGGCAGAAGATAATTTGCGAAGAGAAAAGAACCTAGAAGAAGCAAAAAAGATTACCATTAAAAACGATTCAAGTCTTCCAGAGGCAAAATGTGTAAGTGTGTATATCATTTCGAATATCATGGACTTGGCTACGTTAGATCCTTATTTCTGTGTTTGAGGGCATGCCACATGGTTTGTTCATTGTTTTTACTTCCTTTTAGAAAGGATAGAGAGAAATAACATCTTAGAGTTATGCGGCTAGTTAGGTAGAGGTTCATTTTATTGCAGAGTTTAGTAATTGCTTATTAAATGAATTCTCCGTCCAAACTGAACACAGCAGACCTGCTGGTATCCAGGCCTTGCTGTGCTGTGTGTTGTTGGTCAAATGACTATACCCTCTCTAGTGTCAGTTTCCTTATCATAAAATGAAGAAGTTGAAATCTGTAATTTTTATGGTTTATTTAAATAGCTGAAAAATTCATGACAAAATCATGCCATGAAAAATAAATAAATACATAAATAGATAAGCTGGTCACAGTGGCTCACACCTGGAATCCCAGCAACTCGGGAGGCTGAGGTAGGAGGATTGCTTGACGCCAGAAGTTTAAGACCAGCCCGGGCAACGTCATGAGACCCTGTCGCTAAAAAAATAAGAAAAATTAGCCAGCATGGTGGAGTTCATTTGTAGTCCCAGCTAGAGGGGAGGCTGAGGCAGAAGGATCACTTGAACCCAGGAGTTCAAGGCTGCAGTGAGCTGTGATTGTACCATTGCATTCCAGTCTGGGTGACAGAGCGAGACTCATGTTTGTGATTTTGTGACATTGGGTTTGCTCTTCTTTCTTTTCTTTCTGGAAGCAAACAGATCGCTGGACTATGAATGGACATGTTTTGATTTCCTATAGTTTTTATTGTGGATGAATTGTTATATTTTTCCTGTTTCCTTAATGATGGAGCTGTTTTCTTGGCTGTGTTCACCAGCCCCTTCCTCTAGTCATCTCTTCTCTCCTTGATCCCCCAAGCAAAAAGCTACCTTTTTAGATTCCAAGTCCTGGAGTGTATTGAAAGACTTCGGGATCCCAGAAAAGGTCCCATGTGGACTAGGACTATTGCTGTTGTAAGGGCGGATACTCCAGTTGTGACAAATTGGATTCACTTATTAATTGATTTTATATAGCAATATCTGAAATTCTTCTGGTTATTTCTCATTGCCAGTTTTGCACTAAAAAGACTTGAAAGTGTTTTTTTGTTTGTTCGTTTTTTGTTTTTTTTTTTTTTTTTTAGACAAAGTCTGGCTCTGTTGCCTGGGCTAGAGTGCCGTGGCATCAGCCTGGCTCACAGCAACCTCAAACTCCTGGGCTCAAGCGATCCTCCTGCCTCAGCCTCCCAAATAGCTGGGACTACAGGCATGCGCCACCATGCTCAGCTAATTTTTTCTATATATATATATATATTTTTTTTTTTAGTTGTCCAGATCATTTCTTTCTTTTTTTTTTTTTTTTTAGTAGAGACGGGGTCTCACTCTTGTTCAGACTGGCCTCAAACTCCTGACCTTAAGCGATCCACCCGCCTTGGCCTCCCAGAGTGCTAGGATTACAGGCGTGAGCCACCGCACCCGGCCTTGAAATTGTTTTTGAACCACTTTAATATGGTGAAATTTGTTGGTTCTGACCTGAAGTAGAGTGACTGTCTCCAGTTTTGTACCATTTGTGATTTTTTTTAACGCTTTATTACCATCCGTCTAATATTAGTGAAAAAGTTGGTATGTATAAATGACATGATTGGTCAAATATTATTTATTTTAATTTAACAGGTGAAGATTCACTCATTAGAAGGATACAGAGGCCAAAGAGTGAAAGTGTTTGGCTGGGTCCACAGGCTGCGTAGGCAAGGTAAACAGTATAGCTTTCCTTTGTTTTTAATTTTAAATATCCCTGGTCTTAGATGAAGAAAAACATAAAAACATTTATTTGGGTGTGCTTTTGGGTTTTTTTTTTTTTGGTATGCTGGCTTTTTTTTCTTTAATTTTTTAAGAGACGGAGTCTCACTACATTACCCAGGCTGGACTTGAACTCCTGGGCTCAAGCAATCCACCCCCCTCAGCTTCCTGAGTAGCTGGGACTACAGGCGTGAGCTACTGTGCTCAGCTTTAAAGGATATAATGACTTATATCCTAAATTTGTTCTTATTTAAAATGTCTCTTGAAAATTTACAAATTATTTGAATGGTGTTTTAACTTTTAGCACCCACAGTGATGAATTATCTAGTAAATATTTCTCAAATTGAATTTTAATTATTTAATGAAAAATGGGATGTACTGCAGGAAGTTCAGATCTAAATCTGAAACATGGCCATAGTTTTGACCCTTATAATTAGTATATTTGCATTCTACTTCTCCTTCAGTCCCGATATTTTGTTTTCTCTTTCTCTTTTTATGATTACTTTATTATCATAATATTATATATCATGTGATATATAAACATTATTTTATGTTTAATTTTTTATCATAAGTGATTATCAAATCTTTCCTAAAGAGCAATGGCACATAAATAAGACAATGATTCTATTCAACAATATTTATGCCTCTGCCACTGAGCGCACCGTACTCTGCTAGACATTGCGGGTGATTCAAGGGTGAAGAAAGCTTAATCCTTTAACTCATGTTGCTACTATCTTGCTTTGCCCTGCTCATGAGGATCATGGGATTGTATAGGATTTGAAGTACAGTACAGTGGAAATAAAATGCTTTACAAATTCTGAGTAGCATTATTACCAGTGAGTACTTCAAAGGGGAGGGGGCTGTGTGGGAAGTTTGTACTTTCAGTGTTTAACTTGACAGGTTCCTTTACATAAGATTAAATTACAAAAATGGGATCCGTAGTGCCTTGAAAACAGCCTGGCTAAATTTTTATTTCTCATTTTTAGGGAAGAATTTAATGTTTCTGGTATTACGGGATGGTACAGGTTATCTTCAGTGTGTCTTGTCAGATGAGCTGGTAAATGTTTTCTTTTATTTATGTCTGAAAATTAGATTTTTTTTAGCAATTTTCTTTATCATTTTGGGAATTCTAGAATCTGTATACATTTTTAAACTTTTATTATATCTACAGCAGATAACATGTATCAGAACATCACATTGTATACCATAAACATATTTTCGTTAACTATATCTTAATAAAGCCAGGGGAAATGGTTTTATTACGGACCATTTCCAACCCATAAAAAATAGGACAGTATGAGGAATCCTCATGTGTCCATCACTCAGCTTCAGTAATTACCAATATTTGGCCAGTCCTGGTGTTATGTGGGTTAGTGTCATTTATGCATATGTATGTATGTAATTTGTGTATTTACATATATCGGTGTATAGGTAAATCTTTGTCTTCCACAAAATAGCTGTTCTTTATTAATATTAAAAATCAGTGGTCTTTTCCTTATTTTACTAGTATTTGACCAGATAACTTGCTAGTAAATAATCCTTTTAATTTTCTGTATGTTATTTTAATATCAATGTGAATAACTAAATTTGCACTTTGACCTTTCTGCAGTGCCAGTGTTACAATGGAGTAGTCTTGTCTACTGAGAGTAGTGTTGCAGTGTACGGAACGCTAAATCTTACCCCAAAGGGCAAGCAGGTAAGTGGATTGAGTTCTTCACTGGGTGAATGAATAGGTGTTTGTTTCTTTGTTTTCCAGTGTCTTTGTACTTTTGGTGTTTGGCATGTAAATGCACAAATGTGAAACACATGCTAAATTTAGTACGCCTTTAACAATGAAATATGTGCTATATACAACTCATATGATATGAAGAATGCAGAGATTTTCAACCTTATAATTATTCCTGAATAAACCTCAGAGCCTATAAAATAGCTACTTTGCTGTGAGTATATTAATAACTTTTCAGCTAGGTGGAAATAAAAACTTAATAACCCATCCAGAAAATTTCAGAGAAGAATAGCAACCTAAATCTGAAACTTTTAAAGTAGAATTTGAAAGCCTCTTTTTAAAAAAAGTTGAATGTAACTCCTATATTCAGAGAGCTGTTTCTTCTTTATCCAATAGGCGCATAACCTATCCCTGTTACGGTTACTTGTTGGTAATTATAGTTCAGGTAACTACTGTGGTTGTATTTGTTGGCTAGGAAAGAAAACAAACAAATGTGATCTATTAACTACAAGAGGGAGCAAACAGAGTCCTCCTAATCGACTAGAAATATTGATAAAAGGCCTCACAGAATTCTGTAAAAGAATCTGTAGTAAGAATGAACATCTGATTCAAGTTCACTGAGTTTTCCGTGAAAGTAATGTGATTGCAAAATGGAGTGGTTGTTATGAAGTTATTCGGTATCCAGTGTTTGGCAATAGATAATTATATATTCTAAGATGTGTGGCTTTTAAAATGAATTGCTTTTAATGGAATTATTAGGGGAATTTGAATTTTTATTGTGTCTGTGTTCCATAGATAAACAGCTCTCAGTAAAATCTTTACATTTAAGGAGTTTTTCAGTGTGGGTAAATATGTTAATTTAAGTTAGTGGGCAGACGATAGATATACCAAAATGTTAACAGTAGTTATTAGTTACTCCAGGTTGGGGGATTACAGGTTATTTTCTAGTTTGTGCTTTTCTGATTTTAGAAATGTGTGTGTGTATTTACTGAAAGAAATAGTAAATGTAAAAATATCAATATAAAATTGAATTACTGGGTCTTTGCTTTTAGAAAGGTAAGGCTAATAATGATAAGGTTTGTAGAAATACCAGCTTACCAAAAATTTTGATATAAAAATTTTCAATACTGTTAATTTTTTATTTCCTTCTCCCTCCCTTTCTTTCTCCCCACCCTACTTTTAAAAAATTCAGGCTCCAGGGGGCCATGAGTTGAGTTGTGACTTCTGGGAACTGCTTGGGTTGGCCCCTGCTGGAGGCGCTGATAACTTGATCAACGAAGAGTCTGACGTCGACGTCCAGCTCAACAACAGACACATGATGATCCGAGGAGAAAACATGTCCAAAATCCTAAAAGCACGTTCCATAGTCACCAGGTGCTTCAGAGATCACTTCTTTGATAGGGGGTACTGTGAAGTAAGTGTGGTTTGTCAGCTTTTGCAAAAAATACCTCTTTTGCCATTTTGAAACTTGAATAGCAGTACTCACGCTAGGCCTTTATTTCACTCCTCCTTTCCGTTTGAACAGGTTACGCCTCCAACGCTAGTACAAACGCAAGTGGAAGGGGGTGCTACGCTCTTCAGGCTTGACTATTTCGGGGAAGAGGCATTTTTGACTCAGTCCTCTCAGTTGTACCTGGAGACCTGCCTTCCAGCCCTGGGGGATGTTTTTTGTATCGCACAATCATACAGGGCGGAACAGTCCAGAACACGAAGACACCTGGCTGAGTATGAAACCGTCTTTTTATTTTTATTTAGTTTTAGGAATTATCTTTAGAGATGAAATTTTTGTATAGGTGGATGATATCTTTGTAAAAATTTTCGATCTATTAGGATAATGGAAGAACATGGTAAGAAGTTTTGCCTTCTCAGGCCGTAGTTAAGGTCTGTTTTTGCACTTTGCTTTGATCCTTTATGTGCTAAGGAATAAATAGGAAATCATTACTCAGGGGGCAACAGGGGAGTCCAAAACTAATCTGCTGCATTGGGAATTGGTTAGCATTGTTGGAATTTTATTTATGTGACAATTTCCCAATGTTAAAATCCTTGCTTTTGAAACCAGCATAAGAGAAGAGTGGTTCTGAGCTAGTGTCTTGTTCTTTAGATACAGTCATGTGGAAGCCGAGTGCCCTTTCCTGACCTTTGAGGACCTCTTGAACCGATTGGAGGACTTGATCTGTGATGTGGTAGATAGAGTCTTGAAGTCCCCTGCAGCAAGTATAGTGTATGACCTCAACCCGGTAGGTGTAGTGTTTATAGAAATAAAAAGTTATATTTTGGACGTTTTTTGGAAGACAGTGAAGCCCTCACCCACAGCTTTTGTAGAGTTGACAGTGATATTAGTCACTGTCAATAATTTCATTCTGTTTTAACTTATGTAAGAAGAGGTTCGTGTGTTTTCCATTTTAGGAATGTCTGCATTGTTTTCTGGTCTGAAAGAATATTTTATAATAATGTTTTTTTTAATGGAAATTTTAGTGTCAGTGGTTTCTTCATATACACCGTATTTTTCCTCTTTACTGTAGAACTTTAAGCCCCCCAAACGGCCTTTCAAACGGATGAACTATTCAGATGCTATTGTGTGGCTAAAAGAACACAATATAAAAAAAGAAGATGGAACTTTCTATGAATTTGGAGAAGTATGTATTTCTCTCTAATCATTGTTTTAAAGGTGGTATTGTGTTCCAGTGGCTTGCTGCTTCTGGCTAATTAACTAGTAATGCAAGAGGCATCTGCTTGTCCTCAAATAAATGGTCATGGCAGATTTGCTTCATGGGGTTGTCTGAGGATTCACTGAGCTAACAGATGTAGGGGAGCCTCAGAACAGGGGCCTTTTCTGTAGAGTCCAATAAACGATAGGGAGTTTTTAGCTGCCTTTCACATCTCATCCTTTGCTTCTTCCTCTTCCTTCATGATTGTTCCTTGGCCTCCACTTATGAGCTCTGCTCATTATTCTCTGGGCTGACAGGGATGCTCTAGAAGGTTGTGAAGCCTTGAAATTACATGCAAAATGTTGGTATATGTATGTGTGTGTTTTGTTTTTCTGGAGAAAGTATCTTCTGCTTTCAAAGGAGATGCATTCCCCCCAAAATAGTGATTTAAAACTCCTTCACGTCGAAGGCAATTCAAAAAAGAAGACAGCTGCTGGTTAAAATGCAAAACCAAGAAAGAAGGCCTTGGTACGGAGGGTGGCCTAGTGCCCCAGATAAACTTAGCATTTCATTTTTGTCTGAGAAACACCCTTCCAGCATGCATTGGGGATTCAAATTTTCAACACCATTCCAGGCCCTTTTTCCTGTGCTTTTAACCACTCTTTACATGATATTTTCCAATCTATTTCACGGGCGAAATGTGAGTCGCTGCTGCTAACTAGAGTTGTTTTGGTTCTAGGAAGGCATTTATAGAGAGAAGAAACAATATACTACTAGGACTGCTTTATATAGTTTTGTGATTCAGTTTACGGTATATGATACAATTTTGTACTGAAAACT
Source organism: Avahi laniger (assembly GCA_963575035.1). NCBI lineage: Eukaryota > Metazoa > Chordata > Mammalia > Primates > Indriidae > Avahi > Avahi laniger. The sequence goes on along the minus strand of CAUYSK010088935.1, from coordinate 12,196 downwards.
TACTACTATTAGTATACATAATTCTTACCTAGGTAGTGTGATTGAGTAGAAAAAATACAAGCTGCAGAGTCAGAAGCCTGCCTTTCCCAAGTGGGCTTAGCTGCCCCCTCTGTCCTTCCTTGCTGTATAACTGAAGACCAGCGACCCCGCTCTCTGGTTCCTTATCTCTACAGGGTCCACGACACAGGGAGCCCTCAGTGCCTGTCAGCATTTACTGTATGTTGCTATCAGCCCATACATATGAGGACACTAGAGTAGATAAATGGCCTTCAGACTTTTCGAGGTGTGCAGTAAGACCCCACTTCCCTAATTACATCTTACACAGAAGCCCAGCATGCAAAGCAGACACAAGCTAAGGGACCAGAGCTTGGAAACAGGTGTGTGCTGTGCGATTGCTGTGCTCCATTTCTGTTCTTACATCAAGCAAATCAATGAGTCTTCTGTTCTCCCAATCAGTTTTTACTGGAACAAAAGTTTTCAGTTTTAACTTGAGTTTATGTGTGGTACTGAAGGATGTTTTGAGAGAGGAACGGGTTAACTTGATCCACCATCATCAAACATTTCTTGGCTAACTATTCCTGGTGTGGTGACACTTACAAATTTGACATTGGTTATTTGTCTTATGCTCGTGCCTTACTATCATTAAAGGCATGACTGATTGATTATAACAGGAAGGAAGCGCAGAGAACAGAGTTTAAAGATTAGTGTCATTCATAACGTACTCTGTGTGTGGATCAGTGATGTTCTGCAACATCATTCACTGATCACCTTGTGCCTTAGGGAACTAAATGGATGACGTTCACTTAAGAACTAAACAAAACAGGCCACTAAAAAAAACAGCCGTGTCTAGTCACAGCTTGGGCTTTGCTTTTGTTTCCCTTTGTGTTTTTTTCGTTTTCATTCCTCAAGCAGCATGGTAGTTAAGATACACTATAAAAGGAGGTAGATTTTTTTTACAGCTCGTTTAATAACTGAGTTTTACAAATATATTGATTTCTTTGTGAAAGAAATTGTTCCTTACACAAGTGAGTATGGGTTAAGGGTTGGTGTGCGCTCTACTATGTTGAATTAACAGAAGGAAGAGCTGGTACGGGTGAAAGAGCCGCTGCTGTCCTGTTGCGTTTGGAGCTGCAAATGTTAATGAAGTCTTGTTTAACCTCAGGATATCCCAGAAGCTCCTGAGAGACTGATGACAGACACCATTAATGAACCAATCTTGCTGTGTCGATTTCCTGTGGAGATCAAGTCCTTCTATATGCAGCGATGTCCTGAGGATTCCCGTCTTACCGAATCTGTCAGTTTGTGATTCACAGAGTATTAGTCATTTTGCTTTTCAAGGGGGTGGGGCGTATCATCCGGAATAAGATACAGCTCATGGCAAATATTAAATTTCTAGAATGACAATATTTTAAAAAGTGGGTTTTTTCCTCCTCTGATTAGGGTTAACATGCTTTGTTAAATTAGAGAATCTAAATAGTATTTGAATTTTACGTGATCACAGTGCCTCCTTTAGCCATCAGAGCTTAATTGTAATTTTCATTTAAGCTCCAGGGCAGTGTCATGTCTGACAGCCTGGTACTAACCATGCGTTTTATTTTTGCTTGTACTTAAAGGTTGACGTTTTGATTCCCAGTGTTGGTGAGATTGTGGGAGGCTCAATGCGTATCTGGGACAGTGAAGAAATACTGGCAGGTTATAAAAGGGAAGGGATCGACCCCACTCCATACTACTGGTATACAGATCAGGTAAAAACAAGTCTCAGACATTCTTTAAAATTTTTTCATCACAATGGTTCTGTGTACATTGAAGTTGTTATAAGGAGAGAATTCACAGTAGTACTTTGGTGTTTGGATGAGCTGTTTTCAGGTTCCTGGTTATAATAATGTGGCAGGCATGTGACTATTACCAGTTTTCTCTTGACCAAGTTACATGTCAATTTCATTTGAAAACCTGCTTAACAGCTGGCCTGGCTCATTGCATCTGAGTTTTAAAAAAAATCTGTCATTAGATCCCACCAGTATCTAGTATTATCCTTCCTTTTCTCCTAGTAAAGAGACACTAACTCAGTGTAAGAGTCTGAAATCTCTTCTTTCCAGAGTGGTACTTAATCCCTGGTTTATTTTTCATACCACATTATTCCTTTACACGTGGTTCATGAAGGCATGTAGATTAAGGATTGAATTCTTAACCACAGTGAGCCAACTCCTCTCACCATGAAAAATTTTAACCATTTTAGATGCAATTTTAAACTAAACATTGACTTTTCTCTCTTTTCTTTAAACAGAGAAAATATGGTACCTGTCCTCATGGAGGATATGGCTTGGGTCTGGAACGGTTCTTAACTTGGATCCTGAATAGATATCACATCCGAGATGTGTGCTTATACCCCCGGTTTGTCCAGCGCTGCACGCCATGACTGAGTCCCCCTGAAGCATGAAGAAAGAGTATGGTTCATGAAAGGGATAGGCTGCCTCTTTAAAAAAAAAAAAAAAAAAGACCAGAATCTTCCCTTTTTGTTCCATTGGTGTATAACCATTTCCATTCTGTATGTTTTTTATTCCTACTACCATAAAAAGTAGCCCAAATTACTCGAACATCAAGTGATGTTGATATTGTCATTTTAAGAAAAATATCCAATACAAAGTTTGGGGGAAATATATGGCAAGTAACTCTATAGTTATGGATACATTTCGGCTTTTTATCCAATTATAGGTCATAATTTTGGGGTTATATACATAATTAAACAGTTTTAAATTATGGTCTAAGACATTCCAGTAACCTAATTTTTCTGTCTTTTTAAGTGTAACTGGAATTCTCTAATTTATTTTATTGCATCATTGAGTTAAAACAAGCATCTTGAGGGGAAATTGGCAATATGTTGTAAAAATCTGCTGGTAGTAGAACAGGGTATAATTCAGCAGTACATACTAGAATCAAATGAATGTGCAAGTCTTTTGCATCAGTTATTAACCTTTTCTGAATCTGCATAGCTACTTATAATTGTGAGGCATACAAATTGATATGGAAGGATTTGTAAAAATGAAATTTCCTTAATGTGAAATAAGAACATAATTTGAGGAGGTACTTAAATGATTCACAACATCCCTCTTAGCATTAGTTTAAGCTAAAGAGGCAGACTGATCTTCCCTTTCCTGGTAATTCCTAAGTAATTAAGAATAAATAAGTTCAAAAACAATTTGCTGCTAGCATCTTAATAACAACTGTAAGTGGCTGTTTGAGTTGCCCCCGCCATGTCCTTAGATCTAATCTGTGCTACCTTATTAACTCACAGCAGGCTTCTTGAATGGCTTCATTTCAGATTTAGTTAATTTCTCCCCCAAATGCATGTCATGTATTCTCAATAGGCTGTATTCCCAGCAATCAATAAATGAACACACATAAAAACTCTTTGCTGGCTTAATTTTCTTAGAGCTGAACATCTCTGTCTCACATTAATTAGTTCACGCCTTTTGCATTTTTTTTATCTTTTTACGATGTATATATGTGAAGTTTAGATATTGCCCCAATTTAGTAGGTATTACTAAAGTTATATGGTAATGAAAAGAAATGGTCTTTTAAAATTAGGTATGTCGGTCCTAGTTACATTTTTTAAAAATTTTTTTGTGTTATTTTTGGACACATCAGATTTTATCCTATTTTGCAATTAAATGAAATGACAGATGGAAATGAGGCATTCATAGTCTATTTGGCCTATATCTTTAAATAAAAAATACTTGGAAGAGTGTGAATGAGCTCCAAATGTCTTCAACTAGGCAGTTCATTCTATCAGAATTCAAGTGAAGAGGTTAGGCTCAATTAGCCAAAATTTTTTTTTTTTTTGAAATGGGGTCCCACATTGTGGTCCAGGCTGGGGTGCAGTGGTGTGATCACAGTTCACTGCCACCTCCAACTCCTGGACTCAAGGGATCTTCCCACCTCAGCCTCTCAAAGTGCCAGGATTACAGGCGTGAGCTACTGCACCTGGCCTAAATTTTAATTGTGTAAATGGGCTGAGAGTTTTAAAATACGAAAGGACAGAAAGGATAAGAGAGTCAAGGTCCTGGTGACTTCAGGCTGAGAAACTGAGCACGGTGGGGAGCAAATCTGCACGCGGAGTTTATTCCTTTCACTGTGTGTTTGTTGCCCTAAACCAGGTGTCACAAATGTCATCCCACATTCCCACGTGCCAAAGACCAGATCACAGACACCCCCAGATCTGACTTCCTGCTCTCTCAGGCCTCTCCTCTCCGTGAACTCCCTTCTCATGGCTCTTTCCTCCCTGAAACCTGTTGATTTTTCCACCAAAAACGCCCTTCACCTTTGGCACTTGTGTAACAGACCTCCTGAAAGTTTTGGAGACAAGCAGGAGGCTAATTCAAATTACTTAAATATCAACTTGCCCTCTTCTTAAATGTCCTTCAGCCATTTCTAGCAACCCAATTTTCCACCTTGTTCAGCTCCCTTCCACCTTGCTGCTTCTAGCGATTCCTAAAAATGTCGTCTTTAATATACAGAGTAGTTCAACTCCATGAGGAGCGACCTTGACTACACGTTGAGATCAGCTGGGGACCTTAAACATAAGTCACCTGGGTCTAAGCCCAGACCAGCTGAATCTGAATTTCAGGGATGGGACCAGGATGGTTTTTAAAAGCTTCCCAGGTGAGGCTGTTGCAGAGTGAGGTTGGCAGTCACTAGGTAGCTCCCTTGTACTTCTAAACTCAACCTTAAACCTCTCAAACTTTTGCTGTGGGTCCTCACTTAGTGGTTTCATGTTAATCTCTGTGGTTGAAATGGTAACACTAGGTCAAGGCTGTGTAATTCCAAAGCTTGAATTATTTTAAGCTGCCTTAAAATCAGTGTTTTTCATTGAGCCCTTCCAGGAGAAAAGAAGGATGGCATGATGTACAAGTACCGTAATCCATAGTATTTGGAAATTGCCAGTCAGTTAAATGACTCAGTTTCTTACGCTGAAAAGTTTCCTTCTACCTCATGGCCTGTTACTAACATGATTAGGTGAAGAACATGATCTTTAAAGAGACGTTGATATACTCGCTATGTCCCTCAGAGCACAGCCCTGAACAGGCTGCTCTGCTCTGTGACTGTCAGGGCTATCAAGTCCTGTTAGCCTACAAAGGGGCACGTCGTTAGCACTTTCAGGTGCAGCCCGCAGCCTTTTCTCCTAATCCTTCCTGGACCCGGTGCCATGGCCAGGTGCATGTCTTGTCAGCGTGTGCCCCTCTGCCTGCAGTGTCTCCCTCATTCAGCATGTTCCCATCCTGCTCTTGTAAGTTCCAACACCTCCTTGGTGAAAAGAATTCCTTCGTCCTCTCAGTCCGAAATCATCTCTCACTTGTATCAGGGAATCTCCTGCTCACCTCTTGTTCCCCCATTATGAGCAGATTTACTGGATAAATATAATGTTCTCGTCCCCTTCCCCCCAAATCTTAGCCGAGTGTGAAAGGAAGATCTCTGGGTGTCAATTGGAAGAGAAGGGGAAGAGAAGGTCTTAAGGCTGGAGCTGTTAGGTTAGGGATGGAGATAGGGAGACAATTGATCCCAGATAAAGGCACTAAAGGGGCCTTTTAAAGTTTCACGAAAGGATAACGTTCATATAGAAAAAGACGTACATCAGAAGCGCACAATGCCATGAGTTTTCACAAAATGAGCGCATCAGGTACCCAGCCCCTAGAATGTCCGGGCAGGAACAGGAAGCGGGAACCAGGGCCGGACTCCTGCATGAAGCAGGGTCTCAGAGGCCTGTCCCTCTAGCCCAGAGAAAGACAAGGAAGCTCGCCACCTTCCCAGGGCTCTGGGTAGAGAATAAAATCTTCCTGGGAAGAGTCAACTCTCTGGCTGTGAATTTATACATCTGCAAGCAGCAGGACTAGCAAGCTGAGAAACCAGCACAAACCTTGTCTAAGACTGGGGAGACCCCTGGGTTTTGGCAGAAGCAAACCAGAAAGGTTCCTCAGGGTCCTTTCTACCACCCAGGGAGCAGAGAACTCTCTGGAAAAAAACTGCTCTTGCCGAATATGAGCTCAAAAAAATCATAACCCGTGGGAGGAAATGAGCGCATTTAATCATGCAGATTGAGTCGTGATATTAGTTCAGGAACTCCAGCTTTTTCTCCACACCGCAAAGTGAAGCTTCTGAAACAGAAGAGCGCATCACTCTGCTGCATGGAGATCACTGGGAAGACGCAGCCTTCCTTTACCTACAAAGTCCTATGTCAGTCAGCCCCGGTTTCCCCTACTCTGCTCAAGCCGCACGGCCTCCTTGCTGTTTCTCAATAGCCTTGTTTAGGGGTTGAATTGTGTGCCCCCCAAAAGATATGTTGACATACTATAACCCCTGGGTACCTGTAAATGTGACTAATTTGGAAATAGGGTCATCGCAGATGGTTAAGATGAGGCTATTGGGGTGGGCTTTTAATCCAGTGTGCCTGGCATCCTTATTAGAGAGAAGGCAGGCATGTGATGGCGGAGGCAGAGGTTGGGGTGATGCAGCTATCTGCAAGCCAAGGAACACCAAGGATTGCTGGCCACCAGCAGAAGCCAGAAGAGGCAACAGGTATCAGAGGAGCGTGGCCCGGCTGACACTGTGATGTGGGGTTTGTAGTTTTAGAACTGGAAAACGACAAACTTCAGTGCCTCGTTTGTGGTATAATACTTTGTTACAGTACCCCTAGGAAACAAAGACAAACCTCGAATGTGTTCCAGTACATGCTGGTCACTCTGCTTGAAAAGCCCTTCCCCAGACAACCTCCCTCACCCGCCCGAGGTCCCCACTCAAATGCCACATGTGCAGAGAGGTGGGTCTGGCTGCACTACCAAACGAGCAGTTCCCGCCCCTCTCCATTCCTCCATTGCCTTTATTTCTTCCCATGTCCCTAGCCATCCCTGACATCATGTTGTATATCTTTTATTTTTGTCATAAAACGATCATCTGCCTCGCCTTCTAGAAGTTAAGCTCTATGAGAGTATAGACTGCCCGATTCATTGCTGACTGCCCGGTGCACGCTGCATGACCGACATAGAGTGGACTCCATACACGTTTGTTTCATGAATGAATGAAGTACTTGAGAGTGTGGTTTGCATTTTTCTATTTGATTCTTTTATCCTCCACATTACCTGATATAACACTTTGCTCACGGTAGACAGTCAGTAAATATGTACAGATGGATTAATAAACCTGTCACCACCAGTGGGCCGAAGGCTCTGTTTGCTTAAGAAGCGTGAGTCAAAATGCACGTCATGTTGGCCTGGAGTTGGTGGCCTCTTTGCTGTAAAACGATTGTGGGGACGATCGATTGGATTTCTCTGAGTAATCATTATGCTTTACCGTTTGTCACACACAGCCACTGTTTTTCTCCCAGAGTCTCCCCTCACGTCCCCCCCTTCCTTTTGTTCTTTTTCTGATTAAGGAATCAGAGTTGAATAATCTAAATTTAGTTTGTGTAGCTCAGAGGTGCCAATCATGGCAAATAATGAATTAGGGGATTTCCCCCCCTTCCCTGAAGCATTGAGCTGAAACCAACAAATTCATTTTATGTAGGACCACAGGCTGAACTCGGAGTGTTCATCTGTGACAGGTGAGTGCTTTATTCACTAATTAAGTCACCAGGCCTCAGACAAACCCTCTCCCATGTGCAGGGGGTGCCGCTTATCTGGGTCAGCCCAGAGACTGTGCCTTTTCAGCCTTTTGTTTGCTAATGGAATTGGTATATAATTTTGTTAAAAATATGTAAGCCAGGGAAAAAAATGCACTAATATATGTAAATAAATCTCATATGGATCTGCGAATTTCTTTAGCCTTTCAAGGGCTTTGATGGTAAGCCTGTGTTTAGAGTTCACAATTTCTGGTGAAGGACGGTGTTTTCTACCAGTTTTGAAAAGGACCAATATAAAGCACATTTTATCTGCTTTCATTTTATAAGAACATAAACATTTACTCATTGGAAAGCTGTTATATTTGACATTTGTATGAAATGAGCCATAGATCAAGAATAACAATTGTTATGCTACTCTCTGTTGGGGAAAAATGGTGAAATTCTGTTTTCAGTTATAACCTGAGTCCTTAATATACGCATCAGGAGGTTTTATACACAAGGAATTTTGAATGAATTTTTAAGTCAGTAAAAATGAAAGTACAAGATGTGAATGAAATGGTGTTAATTTTTTAAAAATTATGTTGAGATATTTAATAAAGCATGTTTTTCTGCACAGATGCAAATTTATCCCATCCCAACTGTTGATTTTGTGCTGGTGAGATGTGGCATCTTTATGCCTTGTCACTAATCACGAGAGCTTCCCTGGGAGAGGCCAGAGCCCCTGTTATCTCCACCTAGCAGGAGAGGCCAGCACCCAGGATGGAGGGGGTGACTTATCCAGGGCCTCCCACAGGGGCTCAAACACCTAAAATGCCCCCTGGCATTTTCTTATTCTCTAGCCTTGTCCACACTTCTTCCAGCATAGCGTTTCAAGATGCGTAGCCTATTTATGTAGTTTCTTCAGAAGAAATGGGCTCAGGCTGTAGGTAGAGAAGTATACTACCCACAAGGATCACTTCTTTGAAGGGCAACTTAAAACAGATATAATTTTGGTTATGAGGGTAGAAAATTAGCCAAATGTACAGGAAGGCAGTTCGATACCTGGAGCAGGTTTTACTGCCCTTTTTTCAGGGAACATCTGCTTGGATTTGAATATCATGTAGATAACAAGAAAGGCAATCTATTTAATCTGACATTTTACACTGTGCTTATAACCAACCATAAGGAGGACTAACTTTAGTAAATAAACCAAGCCAATCAATAGCACACATTTTAGCTACGGAAAACTGGTTTTCAACTCAACCTAGACTTCATCTTCCTGGAATGTTCCACAGGGCTTGGCCCTCACTCCCTTCTTCTGCCTACATGTGAAGATGTCTCTGATCCAAATTGCATTAGCCCCTCCCCTCCCCCACTCCCTCACTTGGCTTCATTCTTCTTTCTAACGTTCATTATCCAAAATACTTCATGTAGTGATTATTTCCTGTGTCTCCCCTAACCCTCACGTTAGCCCCCGTTCACGGCTGTTTTCCTAGTGCACATAGTAGGTGCTCGATATTTGTTCCATGAGTGGATGATGCCTCAGACTTTTCTGTACCAAGCGCTGGTCTTGAATTCCACGATGCAATGAACATATACGGCAGCGTGGGCTGGCGGGGGTGTAGGAATGCAGACATGGCTAGAAATGAGGGGGACGGGCCTCCCCGCTGTCCCTGTGTGCGACATTGGGGCATGGCAGGCGGCTAAATTGGGCAAGTGAGCGGATGTGATGCTGATTCCGCACCATAACACCCCGCCAAGACACGCAGTAGCCAGGCTGGCCTTCGCTTTTCCCAGTGCGCTCATGTTGTAAGTAGGTTTGCTTTCGGGTCTCACCTCTCAAACTTTGCTATTAAACATACAGATGCTGCAGAGAAACTGAATAACGACATAAGCATCTAACATAAGATAATGCCTTTTTCTATTCTGAAAGCAAAGCAAAACAAAACAGGGTCTGCACACTTGCTCTGTGACTCGGCAGGCAAACTGGAGAACTGAGGCAAAAGCATCCTTATATCTAACTAACAGTAAATGAAACGTCTAGAAAGTTCTTTGCTAAGTCATGGCTGCAGTTCCTGCCTTGGGCAGGTTGGCAGGAGCAACCTGGGCATCCGTCCAGCGCAACCAGGAATCCGGCAGTGCTCGCACTGGCCGGCGGAGGTGGTATGGAGGAGGTCCCCAGCGCAGCCCGCGACTCTTTCTCACGCAGGGGCGGCCCAGAGCCCGGGCGGGGTCTCCGCGAGGGGCGTGTCTTCTCCGCCTGGCCCCGCCCCGAGCCGCAGAGCCCCGCCCCTGCCTGGCGGCAGCGAATGAGCGGACGCGCCGGGACGGGGGCGGGCCGCGCGATATCGGGCGGCGGGGGACGCGGCGGGGAGCGCTCCCGGCTCTGCGTTGGCTGCGCGGAACTCTGAGCGCGCCGCCGCGGGAGGAGCCGGGGACTCGGGCCGCGGCTGCCCCGGGAATGCTTTCAGTCGGCGCCAACATGGCTGCGGCCCTGCGCGCCGCGGGCGCCCTGCCCCGCGATCGGCGTAAGTGGGGCTGTCGCGGCCACCGCCGGGGTCCCGGCGACGGCGGGGCGATCCGGCCTGGGGGATTCCGGGAGCCGCGGGCAAAGGGGCGGGTGGCATCGCGGAGAGCTGACCCGGACGGGCCCTCCCCTGGGAGGGGCGAGCGGAGGGCACTGACCGGGGAGGCCGCCCGGAGTCCGGGAGGCGCGGGTTCGAGTCCCGTAGGTCAGCCGGGTGGCGGTGAGCAGTGGCTGAATTCTTCAGAGGCTTGGTTGTAATAACAAGATTGTGGGGATGGCGGGAGGGAAGGTTTGTTAAGGGCCTGCCACAGAGTACGGTAAGGAAGGCATCGTCGTCATCACCACCGTGGGCATCTGCTCTGCAGTTCCCTGCCTGCTGCCGAAAGCCCAGGGCATCACTCACTCCTCCCTGGCAGCAGGACCCACCTGAGCTAGTGATTTCCAGAGACACCTGGAGAACAAACGAGACGCAGTAACAACCTCATACATTTCTGATGCAAACCGGAAATATAGGTCGTGTCCACAGCATGAGCTGATGGGACTCTGGGTCAGACACACCTGGCTGGGACGGCATTTCCAACTGTGACACCTTGTGCAAGACACCTAGCCTCGCTTGAGGTTGGTAAATGTAAAAGGAGAAAAGTAATGCCTCATAGGCTTGCCGTAGAGATTAGTAGGATGTAGGTGAAGTCGCTAGCACGGTGCCTAGTATGCAGTAGGTACGTAGAGATCTTCAAAATGTTCACAGTGATTAATGTAAAAGACAGCCACAAATAAGATGCTTATTTACAGCATTTGGACAGTGACTGGACACAGGCCTGACTTATTTTTCTAAGAAGTTCCCTAATTCAACAGTCTAGTACCTACTTAGAGAGGGTGGAGAGAATCCACTCTGAACCTCCGTATCTCATTGCAGGTGGCTTTGTTAGGAAAATGATAAGGACCCAGTGTACAATGAGGATAACTTACTGAGGGCACTGGGGGATGAAATGCAGTATCTTTTAAGAAGCAGCAGCAGTGCCAGGATTGAGGCTGAAAGAAGTATTGAATGAATCTTTTCTTTCACCGACTTTCCTGTTGCAAATAAAGTCTGACAGGCTCTAGATTTCAGGTGATGGGACAATATGTGAAACTTTAAATTATTTGTGGTCTAAGTTATAAGTGGAAGGATTCAGAAACCATGGCAGAAGTAGATTTGAAGGCCATTTGTGTTACGGACTGTTTCGATTTTAAGGTGTAGTTAGCAATATATACTTTAATCACTTTGGTTAATAGGAAAGGATCAACATTATCTGGGTTGGAAAAAAATTGAGTAGTATTTCTGAAAATGACCTTTGAAAGTAAAAGTAGGAAAGCAAAGTTTTATAGTCTTGTGTGTTTAGCATATTACATAATAAGAAGCTTCTTGGAGTGGGCCATATACTATTTATATGAATTATTGTTTTTCTTTGTGCCTTTTTCTTTGCAAATTTTTTACACTGAGTGTATATGTTTTTTGTAATTAGAAAAAAATTTCTAGGATAATGAAAAAGAGTTTTAGTGTTTAAATAAAGACATTAGAATATTTTGGCTTCACTCTGGAAAATAACAATTCTTTTTTGAAGCAACCCCTCTCCTTTTTTTTTTTTTTTTGAGACAGAGTCTCACTGTGTTGCCCGGGCTAGAGTACCGTGGTGTCAGCCTAGCTCACAGCAACCTCAAACTCCTGGACTCAAGCGATCCTCCTGCCTCAGCCTCCCGAGTAGCTGGGACTACAGGCATGCGCCACCATGCCCAGCTAATTTTTTCTATATATTTTTAGCTGTCCAATTAATTTCTTTCTAATTTTTAGTGGAGATGGGGTCTCGCTCTTGCTCAGGCTGGTTTTGAACTCCTGAACTCAAACGATCCGCCCGCCTCGGCCTCCCAGAGAGCTAGGATTACAGGCTTGAGCCACTGCGCCCCGCCCTCTCCTTTTTATTAATAGTCATGATATAGAACCTTATTTCTATTGTTAATTTTTAAAATGGTACATGTTTTTGTAAGTACTTTTGAAATAATTCTCATCTCCTATGTGATAGAAAAAGGCTCTATTATATATT